>JARUHE010358518.1:0-17836 GCA_031471125.1 Archaeomysis grebnitzkii
TGAGGAGCAAAGTCAGGTTAGGTTTTGTTTGGTGGGTCACAATAATGCTAAAGTTTGCTTAAATACTGGTTTATGGAGAAGCAAAAGAATAGCTTAAGTTTTGTTTGAAAATGTAACGTCCTCTGACGGTTGGTACACCTGTCAGTTGGATGTGCATAATTCTTTGACAAACAACTTATTTTGGCTATTACTTGAGTTGTATTAATCAAAATATAAACATATGGGCATCAATCGAAAGTGCCAGTCCTATGGAGTAGTTTTTCTAGCACTTTAAAATTAATTTCACTCTGCAGTTTTCGTACAGTGTGCAACAAGAACTAGTGGCTGTATTCAACTTTCACCAATATGTTTTTTGAAAAAATTAGTTAGTTTTTTTATGTTTTAAAGCAATAATTATTTAAAAAATGGATTATGAATGATCTATCTCAAATAGTTTTCTGTATAATTTGAATTTATTAAAATAACTCCATTTTGTTTAACAATTTTAAATATGTGATACTCAGGTTAGGTTGTGTTTAGTGAGTTGCTATAGTGTCTATTGTTTATGTTATACTGAACTGGAAGAATAAAATGTTTCAATGGCATCTATTGTTGCCGGCAACAATACAGAAATTCCAACCGTTGTCGTACATTGTCTACTATGTACAAATGATCTTCACCTTCCCCATGCTTAATAATAATTCATAAGCTGTTGGTTGTTTTCATTCAGAGGAGCTTTGGTGTGTGACCTGTCATACCTCTAGTTTTACAGTTTTTTTGTCGATTGTGCATAGCAATGCTCTACATAGGCCTTGTAATTCCGATATCGTCGTCCATGTCGTTGTCGTCATCGGCGTTGGATAATGACTTCAATGCTTACATATTATCTATACTATTATCTCTTTTCATATAGGCTTGGTTGTTGATTTTAATATATTATTAGGTCTTCTTATTTGATTTTATTATTTTCTATCTACTTTCTTTCATCAAATTAACTTAGAATTTTTTTTAACAAAAGTTTTTTTTTTGTTTTTGTTTTTATTTACGCACCATAAATGCTTTCTAAGGTGGTTTTTTGATTAAATAATGTTTTCTCACTATGTGACACCATTTTATGGTTGACATTTGTGGAGATAGAATTTTTTAAAGTTACTGAATGAATCATTGTGAGACATTTGAATCATTCAATTTATGCATCAATGGATTGGAAATGAATTGTACATTAATAGTCTCTAAGGTGATTTTGTGATTTCTTTTTTTTCTGATTTTGTAACATTATTTTTGTGGATTTTGGGGACATAATTTTTTTAAAGTTACTGAATGAGAGTGTTCATGAGGCATTTGAACCGTCCGGTTTGTGGTTTACTAGTTTTCCAAAGTACAGTTAGCATGTTTCTTATTTTTGGTTTTACAATAATAATTATTCAACATAAATAAATGATCTATCTTGAATATAAATTTTTCCAAAACTTGAATTTATTGAAATAACTACATTTTGATGAAATAACTTCATTTTTAAGGTGTTTATGAATTTTTAAATTTTTCAAAAGTAGACAAAACTTTTTTTAATTTTTCTTTTAAAGCAATGATCATTTAACCCTAAACTGTCTGGACAGTTAGTCATAAAGATTGAAATGCATTACAATTTGTATTAAAATAGTCATTATTGGTTTTAAAGAATTTTTTACATCTAACATAGTGTTAAAATAAATGAAAGGTATATGCATTAAGAATGATAAATCTTGAATGTTTTATTCTGAAACCTGAATTTATTGAAATAACTACATTTTTATATGGACTTGTGGAATTCATAGCAATGATTTATATATGCATCCGCTATAAACCTGTAGGGTTTGGTTATGTACTAGTTTTTATGATTGTCTATTATAAGGTACATGTCTAACTGAAGCTTATCAATAGTTCAACATCTTTGATTCAATGAGAAAAATCTTTCAAATTGTAGACTTTTCTCTTAGGAAGACAGAATACCTGGACAGTATTCTATGATTTAAACTGTAAAATATGAATCATTTATGGATAACCATAACAACTTTATATGAGCCTTTGCAGCCTTTTGAAGTATAGCCTTGGTCAATGAAAAAAAGTATAGGTAAATACTAGATGTGTACCAAAACCAGAATTTCGCTGAAGCTTGGTCTTCCTGGATATTGCAGGCTTTTAATATATACTATGGACATATAGCCTTAATATTTATACTACTTGAATGTTTTTTTGAGGGCAGAGATAAAAGATTTAAAAATAAAAGTTAATGCAGAAAGAAAGTATTATTTTTTGTTAAATAAATTGAATGCATATATTTCATATATACTCATATTATATGATAATTCTTCTAAAACATATTAAGTCTACTTTTGAAAAAAAACACCATAACAACGCAGTAATTTCAATAAATATTAGTTTTTGGAGAAAATTTATCTAAGAAATTTTATTCCTGTCATATATGGATCAACAAAAGCACAAGTGAAGCAAGGTCTATGCTGTTTTAATGTGGTTGCCTCATTTGTGCTATTGTCGATCTATATTTCTTTAAAACGAACAATATTCAATCTTATTTTGAAGAAAAAAAAACAAGTTGATAAACTTCTAACACCAACAAAAACTCCTACAATCAAGAGTAACTCATCGAGCAGCGTATTATGTCTCTGCTAAGAACATTGTTATATATATATATATCAAATTTATAAAATAAAAAGTGGATGAAATAAAAATTTTTACTAATAATTTTTCTTTGGACAATTTTGTTTAGACTTATATGCAAAACAATTAATGTTCATAGCTAGCAATCCATGAACCAAACAGTTCAAATGGCCTGTAACCATTCATTCAGTAACTTAGTAACACTTATCAAAAATATTATTATTTTTGAGAAAACATTCTTTAATAAAAAATTCACCTCGAACACTATTCATGTATACTTCATTTCCAATCCATTGATGCATAAATAAAAGCAAAACATGAAAAAAATATTTTTTTCAGAAATCTTTATATTCCCATGATCAGAGTTTTCAATACAAAAAATAGGGTTATGTTCAATAATGGCCAAATTCATGAAAAACTATATAATAAATAATTTAAGTATTTTTTATTCATTCAAAGACTTGGAACTTTTGATAAGCTTTAGTTAAACATGTTCCTCATTACAATAGACCATTAGAAAAAAAATAAAGCTCAAAATAGATTTGCTAAACACAACTTCATAACATGAAAATAAAGTTAAAAATTGTCATAAAAACATAAATATAATTAAACTGTTTTTTTAAAATGAAAAATCTTCTTAATTAAGTATGTTGACATATCAATATAAAATAGAAATGATTAGGTGGCAGCCTGAAATTATGTTTATTATAAAGGTTTACAAAATAAGGCTAAGTATAAGTACTAAATGGTCATAAAAACAACAATAAATCGATAAATATTGATGTAATTAAACTGGTTATTTAACAAAAAAAAAATGTATTTTAAGTATCATGATGACATATCAACCTAAAAAAATAATTAGCCAATTGCCTGAAATTGATTTTTAATAATATTGTGTGTTTAGTAAAAGTACTTCTTCATTCCTTTAAAATGAAGATAAAAAGTAAATATTTATTTTAGTTAAATCTGTATTTTTACAAACGATGTTGAGAATATGTGGTTCTTCAATTTATTCTAAGTAAACATTCCTGTAAAATAAAAAGAACAAGTTGATTTCAAATGTAAAAAACACGCATTAAAAAATATTTTTGAAGTATTTTCTCCGTAATGGTTTCTCAGAATGAAGTTCTTTATTTCATTTTAAGTAAACATTGTTTTGAAATAAAAAAAAATTATTAACCCGTTCGTACCGACAGTTAGTTTAAACAGACAGATAGAAAACACATTCTAACAAGTTTAATTACTATGGAAACAAAATAAATTTCCGACAAAACTTCAGGGGAAAACCTCTAAAATCTGTTCTTTAAAAAAACATGAATGTTTGTATACAATTTTTCTTGTAAATGTTGTTTAGAATGAATAGTATTTTCAAATAAAAAAGCCATGAAACAAATTTTAATTTTGCTATTAAAAAATTAAGTTTTATAAAATCATTTTTAACAAATGTTGTTTAGAATAAGTAGCGCTTCCATTTCATTCTAACTAAACATTGTTTTAAAACCAAAACCATAAAACAAAAACAACTCCCTATAAACATGCTGAAGGCTATAATCACCACACACCAGTATAGGAGAAAACCAAAGGAACTTAACTCACTACATACAAAGTCATCACATGATCCATTATAGAATACATAAAAACTATCAGGTAACCAATCACATCCACCAAAAACTTCAACAAACTACAAACAATCCAAAATATAGCTATCAGAACAGCCAAATGTTTCACGCTTAACACACCACAGTATCTACATGAAAAACTGCCCAACACCTAGACTACCCACTCACTCACACAACTGCTAACAAACCCCAGACACATAAAATAAACCATATTTGATAACCACAACAACAATACATGGCCAGCATGGACACAACTCCTGAACACACTTCACACAAACAATAAAACAATACGAGCATCTAGTATACACATAAATAGTAACAAACACATGAGGGCTTGATATTCTATGGCTAGGAAGAAATAGGGTTGATAATAACAACAAAATTTGCTCAACAATAATTGTTTATATAGTTTGTTTTAATGAAAAATACTTTTTTATGAAGAACCAATATCTTGATTAAACATTTGTGAACTTTTTTGATATTCCAACTAATATGCAATAGTGGTATTTCAATTTAATTGAAATTTTCTATTTCCAATAAAAAACAGTTTTTTTTTTCTTCAAGTTATTCACTAAGCTCATGGTGAGCTTATCTGAAGCCCTGCAACAAATTGTGCTTAGCAACATTTGTTTGTATGGGCATTATAACCAATGTACACCAACTTTTTTTTAAATTTAATTGAAATTATTTGAATTTAATGAAAAACATATTTTTACCTCAATTTAGAGAAATGTTCTCGGTGTAACTGTTTTACTAAGTTTATTGTTAGTTTATTTCAAGTTATACAACGTTTGCTTAGAAAGTTTGTTTGTATAGGTGTTCTAACCAATGGGGACTAATTCTTTTTGTATTTAATTGAATATTTTTTGTTTTAATGAAAAAATGTTTTTTTTTATTTTTTATATAAAAAAAACTCATTGGTTATTTTTGGTTTTAGAGCAATAATTATTTAACAAATGCATTATGAATGATATATCTCAAATAAAATTTTCTTTAAAATTTCAATTTATTGAAATAACTGTTTAATTCAACTTATTTAAATTTGTGAGAATCAGGTTAGGTTGTGTTTGGTGAGTTCCTAAAGTGTCTATTGTTTATATTTACTGAACTGGAAGAATAAAACATTTCAATGACATCTATTGCTACTTCAGCATGACAAAAATTCCAACTGTTGTCGTACATTGTCTATTATGTACAAAAGATCTTCACCTTCACCATGCTTAATTATAATTTTTTTTTGGTGTGTGACCTGTTATACCTCTAGTTTAATAGTGCATTAGCAACTTAAAGGTTGAAATAGACTTTGGTCACTGGGTGGAATCTCATTTTTCAGCTATAGTTTCACTGCATCTCTTCAGTGTATGTATGTGTATGCAAATTGAAGTTTTTAATTTAGTGATAATAAATATTCAATTTAGTCTTAACAAAACCTGTTTTTTACCCTATTTGGCTTTGTGGGAAAGATCTTCATTGTCTAGTGTAATATTTCATTTAAGTTCTAACTAAACCGGTGAGTAACTTATCAATTTATAGAAATGTATAAACAAAGTTGGGAGATCTATAAAACAATTGAAAATTCACAATGTTCAATTTGTCCATTGTGCTGTGATGATGATTAAACATCCCAACAGCAAAAATATGTGCTTCAATTCCTTAGTTTCAACTGTCGCCAAATATTTTTTTTAAAATTTTGATTGGTGTATGATAACTGCACATTTTCCTCAGCGGGGACAACCAGAGTGATAATCTTACCTTTTTGTTCCACTGTTAGTGACATACAGTGATAGAGGGTTAAAGTTTTGCATGCACATTACTATTGTTTTTTGTTTAATTATTCTGTAGTTATGTATGGTTTAAAAATAATTAATTTCAGGATAAATAATGTAAAAGCTCAACTTTTATAGGCCCTAAATGTATTGTTGATCAGAACCATATCAGCAAAGACCATTTTTTGTTTTTATGCAAGTCAAATACTTTTGTTTGGTGAATGTGAGTAAGTAAATAAAGATGTGATTAAGGTCTAATAAAAACTTAAATTTTGTTTTCAGAAATGTTTGAACATTACTTTTTTGTAATTTGTGTTCATTCAAAGAATGTTTGTATGAATTTATATAATGATTATGCCCAATTTTATGTAATGTGTATAATTTTGATGTATTTTTATGCATTGTTTATTGTATAAGAGAAGCATTTAAAATTTTTACACACTTTGTATATATAAATTAGCTGATAGGATATTTTATTTTTAAATTTAAAATTAAAATTTTATTTGCTTAGCTTATAAATGTTTTTCCTTTGAACAGCTCGCTGGGCTTTATGATTGCAAGCCTCCAATATCAAAGGCAAAGATGACGGCACTCACAAAAGGAGCGATCCGAGCCATCAAGTATTACAAACATGTTGTACAAAGCGTCGAAAAATTTATTCAAAAGGTAAGCAAATTATGAAGTCATTTTGTTGATCAATTTTATTTCCTAAGTAGTTGAAATGGTTAATAACCATTATTGTCGAGTGAGTGAAACGAAGTTAAGACATAGATGTTACTTTTCCGTCGTCGTTGTCTGGAAATTCAACAAAAGGGTCAAGTTTTCATTTTCTTAATAACTTGTTTGTCTTTTAGTATTTTTGCACCAAATTTTCAGAACTGAACAATCAATATGCTTAAAATATAATGCAATAAAATTCTTTATAGATAATTTATGTTTTTTTTTGTTAGTTAAGTTTAAAATGAGAAAAATATTTTACATTAAACAACAGGTTAAAGTTTTTATTTTCTTTATATTTTTGCTTCAAGTTTTCAGAATTTAACCATAAATATGCATGTATAAATACAATGTAATAGAAATTAAAAAAATCAATGTTTTTTAGGGTATCCATCTACGGATACCCTATTACAATCGACATGCGTTGGTCAGTCTGTTATTATTGTCGACGTCTCGCGTTCACAATTTAGGTGAAAGTAAATGATAATTTTTTATTTCACTGTTTTTTTTTGTTGAACAAAGTTTATAAATAATGAGCTGAATAATCACTTTGCTTAAATCAAAAAAATTCTATATATTCTATTTTCTTTAAAGAAATTACATTTTATAGCTCAAATTAAATATTTCAATGTTTTTATAAGAGGTGAAGGTAAATGTTGAAGTGTTTTTTAAATAAATTTACAATTTTTTCTTGAATAATAACTGCTTAAAAAAAATGAGCTTCTATAGATCTATTTTCCCTAAAAATGATGGTTTTAATATTTCACTTTTTTAATAAGAGGTTAGTTTTTTATTTTAATTTTTTTTAATAAGTTCAATTAATCTGTAATCTAGGTTTTTGTCTTTCACTCAAATCTTTTGTTACCTCTGGTTGATGGATGCCCTATTATATCCAAAATTTTGTTATTGCTATTTATATTTTTTGAAACTTTCAAGAATTTTACATTTGTATTGTATGTTATAAAAATAAATAATCCCTCGACATTCAAGCCGCATGACGGTTTCGCATAACGGTTTCGCATAACTATCTAAGAGTTATCAAGTATTTATCAAGTGTTAATAATGGATGTTTTTTAAATTCCAGTGTAAACAAGAATACAAAATTCCGGGATTGTATGTGATCGATAGTATTGTCAGACAAAGTCGTCACCAGTTTGGAATTGACAAGGATGTTTTTGCACCAAGATTTTCAAAAAATATTCTCATAACTTTTTTCTATTTGTTTAAATGTCCTCAAGAAGAAAAGGTTTGTACTTCACCATTGTTAAAGTATGTTTTCTCACACTTAGAATTGATGAAATTTGATTGCTAAGCTGTATCTGAAACACCAGCTTCTATAAGTGATGTTTGGGGGAGGAGGGTTTAGCAAATGGTCTGTGGAGTAATTCATTTTTGGCATTTTTTCTATAAAAAAATGATTTGCAAAAAAGTTTGCTTTAATGAGTATAAAGAAGATAACCTTCTACCATGGTGTTACTAGAGATTTTTTGGGTGAAATCAGTGTTCACTTATGGTTACCTGAGATTCTTATTTGAAGGTTTAGAGAAAAGTTTGTTTGAAACAAACAAAAGGAAAGTATTAGTATAATTATCCAGAGGTGAGTTGTATCTTCCATCAGAATATATAATATTGGAAAAAAGTCATAAAGTAAGCATATAGAATTTTATTCAGCAATTACACAAATTTAGAAACTTTTTTAATATATAGACATTTCTTTTACTTTGGCTTGTTTCTAAAGTATTTTCATTTTATTTTTTGAAGTTTTGTATATTGTCTATTTAGATGGTTCACAGTTTTGTGTGTTTTCCAGAGTAAAGTGATTCGTGTCCTAAATTTGTGGCAAAAGAATCAAGTGTTTGTAGAGGAAATCATCCAGCCGTTGTTTGACTTAGCTGATCCGAATCACGAAATCCACAAGGAAGTTGGTGGCATAATTGCACAAAAAGCGAACAAGGTCAAGCCCCACAATGCCCAGCCGCCACAACAGCAGCAAGAAGCACCTCAGTACCAAAGGCGAGAGCAAGGACGGGAGCGAGAAAAAGATCGCGAACCACAGAGGGAGCAGTCTCGTATGACACCCCAGCACCACACTCCTCAGCAGACACTGACGTCGCAACATTCGGCCAACGCTACCGCAAATATTGTCACCAGTGTGGCGAATCAAGTGAGTTCGGCCGCAGCCGCAGTCAGCAGCCTGGACCCTAGTCTAATCCAACAGATCCAACAAATCCTGATGAAACAGCAAACAGCTTCAGAAGAGGTGTCCACTGCGGCTGCTGCTGCAGCCATGCCATCTATACCTGGCATGGGTGGACTCAGCCAGATGCCACCTATGCCACCTATGCCTCCATTACCTATGAGACAATCTGCACATGACGAAGTCAAAATCCCAGGAATGGGAAACTCGAGTAAGTTGCCACAATTTTTTGTTCATATTGTACATATCTTTTATTCCAATTATAATGATATAAATTTAGTTTAAAATTGTTTACTGGTTTCAAGTTATTTTTATAAAGTCCAAAAAGGTTCTTTTTTCAACTCCTTTCCAGCAGACTATGACGGCAGAAGCATGCCATTCATGCCACCCGTAGACATGTCGCAACCTCCACCCGGGTACATGCCACCTGGGGCATTCATGCCATCATTGCCTCCACCTGCCCCAATAGCTGTGCCTCCACCCGGTCATGGAGGCTTGGACTTCCAACAACTGCCGCCCCTTCCTGATGAACCTCGGAGTAAAAGTCCACGCGAGGAGGGAGAACACTCTGACAATGACAGTGAAGAGCTGAAAGAGAAGTAGGTGTTTGAAATTGATAGTTTGTTTGTGTGACACCCAGAGTGAAAAAAAATGTTGAATTGTTTATTCATATTATTTCAATTATTTAATTAGTTTTGTATTTAGGTCTTTGGCATTAATTGTTTGTTTGACACAGCCGGCCTGAAGAAATAGACCTTCGAAATGAAAGGAGCAGATCGAGGTCCTACAGCAGGTCAAGGCACAACCGTAGACGGTCGCATTCGAGAAGCAAATCTCGTTCCGGATCTAGAAACAGACACCGCAGGTCCAGGTCCAGATCGAGAGGTCGCAGGTCATCCTCAAGATCAAGGAGGAGGAGGTTTGTTTGATTCTCATTAATAATTATTATTAGTGTTGTTATTCAGTTGTTAATATTATTATTATTATGATTAATTATCATTATTATTATACTGTTATTCAGTTATTACTATATTATTATTGTTATACTATTATTTAGTTATTACTATGTTATTATTAAGCTGTGTCTGAAACACCAGCATCTATAACTGACCTCCCATTGTTGTTGGGGCTGCAGATGTGAATGATTTGTGGACTAACTAAATTTTGACATTTAAAAAAAATGTATTATTTAATTGTTATTAATGTTATTTGATTGTTATTATTATATTGCTATTTAATATTATTAGTCTTTTTGTCATATTTTTATTTGGTTGTTGTTCAATTATTATTGTTTTATTGTTGATTTATTTTTAATTTAATGTCATTTAAAATGAGGATACATTTGAATTTCTCGTTTTTGTATTGTATAAAAATATGTAAATTTTTAATTGAAGGGACAGAGACAGAGACAGAGACCGCCGTGATAGAGACAGGGACAGGGATCGCGATCGTGACCGTGAACACGGCCGAGAGAGAGACCGAGAGAAAGATAGAGTGGATCCCGAAAGAGAGCGGGAGAAGGAGAAAGAGAGGGAGCGGGAGAGAGAACGCAAGAAAAGAGGTTTACCTCTCATCAAGCCATCTCATTTGAGTGTCTGTTCTACCACACTGTGGGTTGGACATCTTTCAAAACTCGTTCACCAAGAAGAACTTTCGGACACTTTCGGGGAATATGGAGACATCGTGTCCATTGATTTGATACCACCTCGGGGTTGTGCTTTCATTTGCATGAATCGCCGTCAAGATGCAGCTCGTGCTTTGAATAAACTGAAGAATCACAAAATGCATGTCAGTAATCTCCAACAGTTTTCGTTACACTTATTTGGCTTGGAAAATATGAGATTATAATGTGATGTAAAATAATTGTTTGTATATCTATAAATTGTTGTTCCAGAACAAGGCCATTACCTTAGCTTGGGCTCCAGGCAAAGGAGTGAAGGGGAAGGAATTCAAAGATTCTTGGGAAGTTGAGGTTGGATGCTCTTACGTTCCCTTCCAAAAGCTGACCACCATGAGCAACATTGATTTGGACTCTTTGGAGGAAGGAGGTGTGATCGATGAAGAAACCGTTCCAGATTGGCTTAAAGGTTTAACTGTCATGTATTCTCAATCATAAATTTAAGATGATTGTTTTTCCAATATATTTTAATGTTAAGTTTTATTAATAAAATGTATTTAGTTGTAACAAATTAATGCAAGAAGCCATCACTAACTAATGAATGCTGTTGCAGGGCGTTATGGTGTGGAAGGAGCTCCTCAAACAGGAATGCCTCCTGGCTTCATTCCTATGGGTAGTGGTCAACCTCACAATGATGTTGCATTGTCCTCAATTCCACCCCCTGGGGATAAAGTGTCTGAAGGTCGGGACGGAGGACCCAGGCCTCCAAATCCCGGTGGACTACCACCACCAATGATGCCACCTGCATTTGCGATGCCAAACATGCCGCCACCCAATGGACCTGTGCAACTGCCGGGAGGAATGCTTCCACACAACATGCCACCAATGGGTGTGCCTCCACCACTGGGCATTCCTCCAATGGGACATGGTCCACAGGGAGGACCACCAGGGCATCCACAACAGCCTTCCATCTCCTCAATCCTCAACAGTCAACTCCTTGGTGGATTACCACCTCCTGTCAGCATGCCACCAACCATGCAATCACAGGCTATGAGTAAGAACTTCTTTGCTAATAATAATAGTTCATTTCAAACCCTAAACTAAGTCCATAGAAATACTAATGTTGTAAAATATAATATGCTTTTGATTTAAAATTCAATTTATTGTCTTGTGGTCTTCCAAACAGTTTAAGAAATGCTTTCTTTGGGTGAAATTGTGAAGTATAATAAACCTGTACTCATTCTAGTGGGAGGTCGAGGTGATTTGATGCAGGCAAGACCAGACTTGCACAGTTCAGTGGGTCTCAATGGCTCTGTGACATCTGTCAATTCTTCATTAGCAAATAATGCACAAGATAGTGATAGCATGGATGTGGAAATGGAAGATGTCGAGAAATCTGAGCCCATGTAAGTAGTTTCATTTTTTCCTCTGCTTGTGGAGATTGTTTTCGTTGGTGTTGCTCATCGTCTTTTGTATTTGAAAAAAAAAATTCAAGACTACTCCAAAAAATTGGTTTATTTTGAACTTTTATTAATTCTACAAAGAATATATTTAAAAATAGTCTAATAAAAATGTTTATATTTTTTAACCTATATTATTTGTAGATGGAATAAACTTTTGTTTTTGAACTGCTTGCCTTACAGTAATTTGCAAGTGCTGGTATATATAATAAAAAGTCTATCAATATTATGTTTTTAAACCCAATTTAATATTCACTAGATGTTCTAAATATGTTTGTGTATGTGAGGGTGTGTGGGGGTGCTGGTATATGTAATAAAAAGTGTATCAATATTATGTTTTTAAACCTAATTTAATGTTTACTAGAAGTTATAAATATTTAAGAAACAAACTTTCTTAATTGCCAGTTTAACTTTATTTCAAAAATGTTTTCAAACAATTTAATAGAATTTTTATTTCATAAATCTATTTTCATTGTTATTGGTGTTTATGAGTTTTTCACAATAGTAGGCAAAACATTTTTTCATTTTTGAATTAAGAGAAGTTTTTTTTTAATAAAAACAAAATCTATGTGCAGTATGCACAACTGTTATTCAAAAAAATATTGAAATAAACAAATTTTTGGAACACGTGTTTATTTGAAAATATATAATTCTAAGCAATAATTTTTTTTGGGTAAAATGGACTAAACATTTTTTATTTTTAGTTTAGAGAAATGGTTACTAAATATAAACAATAGATATATGAATTATGAACAGCTTTCACTCCATGAATATCTTTGAATGTTCACAATTGTTTGTAAAGGCAATTATTTTTAGATATCTAACATATTGTTTCTTTATTACTAAAAATAATCATTCTAATTTGCATATTAATTTATCATTTAGAATGAGGATAGCATATGAAAATGACAATGCCGTGCCAACATATTTATATTACCATTAAATTTATCTACTGTTTTTAAATTTAGATTTTCTATGATGAACAGTTAAAATTTATTTTTGGGTAATCTATCATTATTAAAAATTTCAGCAAAGAAAATGGAATCAAAGAACGAAGACGTGACCGTCCGTCCAGGTTTGATCGTCCGGAAAACCGAAGTCCGTTAAACAGTGACAACGGAATCGGAATAGTTGACCGGCTGCTGAACATTTCGTACACACAGGATGGCCCAAGTGGCATGATAAAGGACAGGCACGATCGAGATCACGGCCGTGACGATGGAGGGAGGAGAGGCAGCAACGAGCTCGAGATGCGTAGGGACCAGCTCGACAAAGGCGATGATAACAGAGACAAAGGTTCGAGACAATTCTTTTTGAAGAAAAATTGATTTAAAATTCAAGTGTTTAGATTTTTTTGTAAATTACTAGAAATAAATCAAGTTTTTATCATATTTCTTTTTTAGGCTTTGGAACATTTGGACCACCACATACTCAGCGATTACCGCCCAATATGCACATGCCTCCACCTGTTACCCATGGACCACCTCCTGGATTGAGGCCAGATGCTTTCAATGCCTTAGGAATGGGACTGATGACTGCACCAAATCCTGGTAAATATTTGTACTTTTACAGTTTTTGTCTAAAAACTATGAACAAGTATTAGATAAATGTAATGTAATCTAGGTATGTGTTTATGCAGTAAAATTAATTGTAGTAAATGTTTTTAATACAAAGGTTTAATTTATGTTTATTGATCTACTTGCAGGGTTCGCACCAAGAGGAATGCCTGGAATGGCCTTTGGTCCACGTGGACTGCTTGGTCCACCACCAATGGGGATGGGCCCAATGGTTGGAAACAGAGGGCCCATGATTGGGGACCTTGGTGGACCAAGGATGGCCGGACCAGGTGGAATTCCGATATCCGGTCCAGGATTACTAGGAATACGAGGACCCGGCGGCATGCCAGGGATGGGAAGGCCTAACATGCCAGGACCTCCAAGACCTGGTAAATATTATTCAAATTTAGGAATTATTTGTTAAATATGTTTCATGTTTTGAGAATGATTTATGATTTTCTAATGAAAGTTTCAATAGGGCATTGGTAGGTGATCATGATGGTTCATTGCATTGCTTATTAATGTAGTAAGTAAATTATTTATGCATTCACATGTGTATAAAAAATGTGTATTTTGGTGTTAAGAGATTTAATGTATATCTATATATTTATTGTATATTTTAACATATTTTTAGATTTATGATATTTATGTACAAATTTCAGATAATTGAAACCATTTGAACTTTATAAATAATGAAGTTGGAATTGATTGATTTTAATTATTTAATATAATGTATTTCTGCCATTTACCTTCTCCCTCAATGTATTGTTTGTTCAATTTAAATGTGCCTGTGTGAATGACCCACCTTTTGTAATTTAATTTTTATTATCATATATTTTTATTATAGTTTTTGATTGAACATGGCATTGTCATTGATATGCATTGAATTTTGATTTATTTTAAAAGTTCCACAAAACTTTAATTTAACAATAATTGTTTATTATGACCACCAATACTATGAAGATCAAGCTTCTTAAAAAAATTAATATTAATTCAGTTATAGCCAAAAAACAAAGTTTTGGATTCATTAATTTTAATAACAAATTTTAAGGATTTTAGCACAAACAAAAATCACCTATGATTATTTTTTTATGGTGATTGTGTTGGATTTTTACATACTAAATATTTTTTTATATTAGAGCTAAGAAAAAAACTACTCTATAATTTTTTCTAAATTTCTAAGCAACCCGTGTTTGGTAAATTTTTTTGGTTTGAAAAAATCGGCTTCAATAATGGACCTCTGATTGTTGTTGGTCTTGTTATTGGAGTGGTGAATGAGTTGTTAACTCTACCTGAATTCTGCCACTTTTTTCAAAATAATAGAAAGTAATTTTAAACAAGTTTGCTTAAATGAAAATAAAGAACATAACCTTCTACATCAGTGTCACGGAGAATGTTTTTTTTGATGTTCTATTGTAATGAGGAACATGCTTAACTAAAACTTATCAATAGTTCTTTCATTCATCTTTCAATCAATTTGGCTATTATTTAACATAGCTTTCTTTTAATGTTAAGAAATTTTGTTTTATAAGTTATTTTGTGCCTGATTTATTTATGATACTTTGTAGTAATGAAGTACACGCTCAAATAGTTCTGCATATTTAAATCAATATAAAAATTATTAAATTATTTATTATATACATTTTTTTACGAGTTTGGCTATTGCTGAACATTGCCTTATTTTCAAATTTATTGTTTTATTTTTTAGATTGACAAATTCCAGCCTTTAAAAACTGAATTCTAACATTTTCAACAAAAAAAGGTGTTTTTTTAAATTCTTGGTTAGACGCAACTTAGCAGATTTCTAAAATGTTATATTTTTTTAAATTCAACTTTCACATATTTTTTTCTTTTGCATATATAATTTTTAACATTATCTGAGAGATTTTTTTTTGTTAAAATCAATATTCATTGAAATAATAGGTTTTCAAATCTTTGGTTAGACAAAATTTAGTACATTTAAAAAAAGTGATTGTATCATGTGTAACTTCTATTTGGTCACATCCTTAATTAGTTTACGAGTTTACATTTTACAAAATTATTTTTGAAAATTTAAAAGAATGTAAAAATAGGTTATTTCCTGGCTGAACAAGACTGGGTCACTTTTGAAAAGTTTTTTTTAAATTTCTCTTTTACAGATTATTTTTTTGGATATAAATAGCTTTACATATAATTTTTTTGTGAAATTAATGTTCAATGAAATAATAGGTTTTTAAATCTCTGGTTAGACAGAACTTATACTTTTGGTAATTTTTTTTTTGATTTTACAAATTTTTTCATTTAACTGACTGGCTTTATATATAATTTTGAAAAATTTTGTCCAAGGGATTTTTTTTTGTAAAATAAACATTTATTGAAACAATTTAGGTTTTTTGGTTAGTTAATTTTTTGGCAAAGTTTATGTGAATTTTTCAGGTTTAATTGAACATGAATGGCTTTATATATAATTCTGAACAATATTTTCCAAATTAATTTATTTTTGTAAAATCAATATTCATTGAAATAATAGATAAGCAAGTCTCTGGTTAGCCAAAAATTTGTACGTTTTTGATACAAAATATTTGTTTTATGTTTTAATTTGTTATATTTTTGAACATGAATTTCTAAGGTTTTTTGTTGAGCATGGGTAGTGAAGCTCTACATAGGCAAAGCAATTTCGATGTTGCAGTCCTTGTTGTTGTCATTACAGAATGACTAGAATGGTGATATATCATCTGTACTTTCAAAATTCCATTTCATATTGGGTTGATTATTGGTTTTAATATATTAATATGTATATTTTTCTTTACTTTTGTTACTTTTTATCTATATTTTTAAATTAAACTATTTTAAAAATTTTCTAACATTTTTTTTCTTATTTTAGTTTTAATTATGCATCAATGAATTTGAAATTAATTATTTATAAATACAATAATACAATGAAGTTTCCATTAAAAATAACCCTACAACTGTCACTGTTTTGTCCCTATAGGCGTTATAGGATTAAATGATGTATCTCACTTTGAAACACCATTTTTGGTTGACATTTCTGATTGTTGAGATAAAAAATGTTTTTGATAATTTTTATTTCCATATTTTCTTTTATTTATTATAAATAGTCTCTAAAGTGAATTTTTGATTAAACAATATTTTCTCCCTTTGTAACCTCCTTTTTGGTTTACATTTCTGATTGGGGAGATAGAGCTTTTTGGTATTTTTTTTCATATTTTGTTTTATTTATGCATCAATGGATTTGAAATAAAGTATGCACGAATAGTATCTAAGGTGAATTTTTGGTTTAACAATATCTTCTCAAAAATAAAAATATTTTTAATACATTTTTTAAAGTTATTACTGGTTTATAAAAACAATATCTATTATAATAATAGGTTTTCAAGTCTTGTTAGACAAGGCTTTTCATTTTTTGGACAAAATCTTTTATGTTTTTCTTTTATAATTATTTTTTTAAATATAAAACTTTGTTTTCATAACTTCTACTCGGTCACACCCTTAGTTCGTTTACAAATTTCCTCGTACTTGTTAAAGAATATTTTTTTAAACTGGCTTAATCTATATATTTTTTTTAAATTAGTAGTTGTGTTTAGAAATTCTCATGTTGTACTATAAAAGAAATGTTTTAGATCTACATCTTTGATTCAATAAAAATTCTTGAATTATTTATGTAATTTTTCATGAATTTGGTGGATAATGTACATGGTCAAGTTATCTGTTGAAGAGATTTTCTTTAGCAAAGAAGTTTTGGTTGTGCAGGGCCTTTTTGTTCAACATAAGTCAATTTATATGCAAAACTAAACCAAATTCTTTTTGTCAGAATAAACTTTTTTATATTTTTTTTTAATTTATTGTAAAAAATAGAATTTTATTTCACATGGAGCTAAAGTCTAAACATAAAAATGATTTTGAATCATTTTAAATTTTGAAATGTTTGTGAAAGGCTGAATAACTTACAATTAAGATACAGTCTCCCCCCGCTCATTCGCACCCCAGCATATCCGCGGATTTTGTTCCGAGTTTTTTTTCATAATTTCGGCAATTTCTTAGGCCATTTTTTAAGCAGAAAAATGTTCACATTCACCCTAACTGGTAAATAATTTTAAAATAACAATGTCAGTTACGAGCTTTCGTTTCATTTTGTCACGTCACCAGCATCTTGATGCGCAAGAGGCTAAACAGCTCTCTCAGTATAGGCTCTCTGGTTTTACCTTGGAGAAAGAGAAGAATCTTCCACATGGTGAAACAGATTTACCTCAAAGAAAACAAGTTCTC
>JARUHE010358629.1:0-17833 GCA_031471125.1 Archaeomysis grebnitzkii
ATAGTATCTGTACAAAAAAATGAAAGTTTTAGTAAATTTATATTGATGATGTTATGAAAAATCACAAATCAACATACCTTTTATTGGGGTCCGAACTTACCCCCACTTTCATTTTTTTTTAATATTACCATAAGTTGATGCATTAAATCTATAAGTTTTAATGTTTGTTGTCGCAACAATATCTGCTCACTGGACACCAAATTTCACTTCACTCCTACAGACACTTTTTTCACACCACACCTTAGAAAACCATTATGAAAAAAAAATGCAAAAATCAAAAATTAAATTTTATTTTTTAAAAGTATGTGTTCTTAACTGAAATTAAATTTAGAATAGTGTAAATTGTAGGATAATTGGTCAGCTTTAACGTGGTATTTTTTGTTTTAACTTATATTGTATATTTTTTTTTCAAATTAGGGTAAAAGGTAAAAAGACAGTAAGGTCCGAACTTAAACACGAATCCGAACTTTGCCACTTTGACGGTATTATTAATTTCTTATCAATGATTGCAATTACATTATAACAATTGTAAACATTTGAGGGGAATTAAGATGAACTCACCCAGCAACGGAGGGAGCCAATTGGTCGTTGCTTCAGTGTGTGAATCCAAGAAGATGAGAACCTCCCCTTGTGCAATCTTCGCTCCTGCCAACCTTGCTCTTATGAGACCTGATCTTTTCTTCAAGTGAACCACCTTCACTTTAGGCAAATGTTCTGTGACATAATTGTCTAACTTCTCCTTCAAAAAATCTAGAACATAGATAAACTGGTCTGAATGCATGTCAATGTGTGTATATTAATCAGAATTCATGTCATTGTTGGCCAAAACTTATGTTTGTATACATAGACAACAAAATAAATGACTATTAGGAAAGATTTTAGTTTTATAAATATGTATTCTATTCGCTTCTATAACAACCTGAAATTTGAGAAAAAGATTAGCTTTTAAAATGAATTACTACAATGAATTGAATAGAAGCTAAGCTTGCTTACAAATGTTTATTAAAATGCTGGCGAAGAGCACCTGGCATTCATTACAAGCCTAACAAAGTAGTATTTCTTACTTAGATGGTATTTAATACTAAATTACTAAAAATACTTGATTGCTGTTTCTTTTTTCATATTCTACAAATAGAAGAACCAACAGACATTATTTTCAGATAAAATTAATGGACTTGACAGTATAACGTCAGATGTAAAGAATTATTTACAATTAATAATAACTATTTTAATACATTTTTATCCCTATGAATAAGACTGTCCAGATGTTATAGGGTTAATTTCTGGCAAACAGTGCTGCCGCTCTAGTTGTTTTTCAGCTAGATCTAGATGTTTTTTATCTAGCCTAGCTGATAAATTTGTTATCTAGATGTTTTTAAAGTAGTTAAAAAATTGAAAAGTAGTTCAAAACGATGAAACACGCATGATTGAAGGCTCAAGTGCTATGTTTTTAAGAAATCTAGATTATTTTAGCAGATTTATTTTGAGATTCTAGATTATTTTCTCACAAAAAGTGGCAGAAAAAAGTAGGAAAAATACCTTTGGTACTTGCATCATCCACGAGTATCACCTCCAGCAGCAGCTTGTCGGGCGACCGATTGATGGCAGAAATTGTCGTCCGCAAAAGGGTCGACCAATGTTCGTTGTGGAAGGGCACGACGATCGATGCCGAAGGAAGCTTTGACAAATATTTCTTTTTTTGACACCTGTTCAAAACGTACAAGTTTATAAACGATAAATCACTCTCTGGTGAACACTAGTTTACGACTTTGCGGGCATTAATGTGAAGAAAATTTTAACCTGCTGCCCTCAGACGCCCAGGGTTCGCTCTTCATGTCATTTGAAGAGCGAACCCTGGACGGCTGAAGGCATCAGGTTAAAAATTTCCTTCACATTAATGCCCGCAACATTGTAGTTTATATTTACTCTTAATTTTTCATAGTGAAATTAATCCCTGATCACAAAAAATTTAGATATTTTTTAGTAAACAGTGAACAAGTTTATTCTGAAAAGCAGTTACAGTAGTCTTTTAACTTGGAATTATAAAACTAAACATAATTATAAAATCAAATAAAGAAGGGGACTCTTTTAACTTACTTTGGATGTCTGATATCGGACAACGACCTGTTTAGCCGTATATCGTCGGATGCACGTGCATTGAAGCCATTTACTTTGTAAAGCTTTTCCCGCTCTTTCTTGAGTGCTGCCGGCAGCTCGTATGCCTGACCGTGTTCCCCTGGTCCAGATTGTTTATTTTCAGTCTCAATGTAAGCATAGTTATTCCAATCTATGTATTCGGAGACAAGCTCATCTTCCTAAAGAAAACAATTAAAATTATAATCATAGAAAAACTTGACAAGTTTGTGGAGAATATTTTGAAAAGTTTAAAATAATAAAATAGAATTTAAAAGGTTATAAAATAAAAAAAATAAAAATTTAAAAGGTTATAAAATAAAAAAATACAAATTTAAAAGGTTTAAAAAAAAATAAGAAATATTCTTAAATAAAAGCAAATAGCTTTTACTTCATGTAATTGCTGCGATACTCAAGGGATGACTTGCACAAACTTAGCACTAGAGGACTTATTTCTTGGGTCATAGTACATTATGAAACAAAAAATATAGTTTTCATGATCATTTAAAAAGGCCAACAATTTGTTTTTATCCTTTATTACTGTAATATTATTTTATATATTTATATTTGTTTATTTATACATTTATTTATATATTTAAATGTCTATTTATACATTCATTTATATATTTATATGTTTATTTATACATTCATTTATATATTTATGTTTATTTAAACATTTATTTGTTTATGTATTGATTTATTTTATTTTATTTCCAAGTTAAGAAGCAAAAAAAACAGTAATGAAAAAGATATTTGCGAGATAAGAATAAGTTTGAATCCACAAAATGTGCGGGAAAACAAAATGATAGACCTCTTATGAAAATTTTTAATTAGATCAATTAAACACAAACAAATTTTAATCAGCTTGATTAACCTGTAGATGAAACACTTGTGGTTTACTGTTTACCTTTTTCAGCCAATATTGATTTTAAATTCAATTCCCAAAAATACATTTTCTCATGATGAACTAATTTTATTAAATGCCAGAAAGCTGCAGTTACCAATGTCTTGCATGTAATAATAAAAACTGTTTATTTTTTGACATGGTAATGATTACTGTAGGTCAAGAAAAACAACAAAAAAAATGGTTGTTTTACTTGAATATGAGGCACAATAAAAGTTACAGAAATAATTAAGAAGATGTAAGAAAGGATATTGAAGTGGTATGTCCATGTAATAAGGAAAATGTGAAGCGATAAAGAGTATGTAGGGAGAAAAATAATGAACATGGAAGTAGAATGTTATGAGAAAGGGAGACCAAAGCTTAGATGGAAAGATAGGATAAGAGAAGATCAGCAAGACGAAAAAATTTTAGGAGAGGTTTGTGCGAGAGACAGGGCAAGGTGGAAGAGATTAGTAAGGAACAGTGACCCTATATAAACATGGGAAGTAAGCTGAAGAAGATTTAATGGAATATAGAAATATGGCTTTCATACAAATTTTTTACGACACCCCTTAAATCTCATTAATTATAAGGTGTTTTTTTAAAAATAAAACTTGGGAATTTTTTATTTACATTTAATACCAGTTCATTTGAGAGGTAAGTGATAGCTGTGGGTCGGCAACAAAAAACTTAAATGTTTTGGATACAACTACTATACCGACAACAGAGACAACAGAAAAGTAACACTTAGTAGACCTTTGCACACTCAACAATATTTTAATTAATATATATTCTACAAGATATGTTTATAATAGGTTATAACATATGAAAAAATGTAATATACTGTAGATAAACCTGAGCTATACATACCTTGGTTGTTATTTCATTTTCTTCGACTAAATTTTTCTTAGTAATTTCATTGTCAAACCGAAGTACTGCATCATTCTCGTTTTTCTCATCACTTTTGTTATTTATGACAAAATAAAACACAAGAACTAAGACTCCAAAAACCCCAAATGACTTGAAGTACCATCTTAAATGTCGTTTGAACCTCATAGTCGTATGTACATAGTCTGAAAATTTAAAAAAAATATTAAAACGTTAAAAACTCCATGTAAAAAAATCTTTTGAAGGAGATGCAAAATAAGTAAAACGCTTGAAATTATTCCATTCAAAATCAAAATTTTTAATAACCTGATCAACGGCAGAAGAATATAAAGATTTTGTCTGCTTATAATTGGACACAACCAACCACAAA
Source organism: Archaeomysis grebnitzkii (assembly GCA_031471125.1). Taxonomy (NCBI): domain Eukaryota; kingdom Metazoa; phylum Arthropoda; class Malacostraca; order Mysida; family Mysidae; genus Archaeomysis; species Archaeomysis grebnitzkii. The sequence goes on from JARUHE010358629.1 coordinate 4,275, forward strand.
TGTGAAATGACAACTGTTATATTTCACGGAAATCAACAAATTTATTTTGAGCACACCTGTATTCAAAAAATCTGAACAATTCTAGATTTATGAATATTTTTATCAATTTATTCAAAAATATTGATGCCAATAATATGTTTTGTAATTGTTTTTATTTTAATAAATTAATTTGATTATCAATGCGTTAACATTTATCACAACATGAATATATGGATCAACAACAGCACAAGTGAGGTAACCCATACTTAAATAGTGTAGAGCTTACCTCACTTGTGCTATTGTTGATCCATATATACAAGTTAAGCTTTAGTACCAGTCTGTAATTGATGTCTGTTTTGTCAGAGGTTGTTGAGAACCTACTTTAGCATTTCATATCAGCAAGTGTACCAACTTTCTTATTTAAAAGAATAAGAAAGATCATAAAGATAAGACAACTCTGTAAATGTTTGTGTATAATATTAGAAGGTACCAACTCACTCAATTCAGACCAAGGTAGTCTAAACAATGAAATTATGTTCATGTTAATGATGTTATTAAAACAAACCTTATCTAATCAAATTCCAGGATAATTATCTCTGTATTTTGTTCACAACTTTTACAATATATTTATTTCAAACTGTTAAGTTAACTTTCAAATTAATAATATTCCAAGAATATATTTTTGCCTTATCAAATTTTAATTTGGTACCTTTTTTAGTTAAAAAATATTTTTTGTTCAGAATCTTGAACTAAACTTTTTTATATTTCATAAACAAGTATAATATTTATTAAAATCAGCCCTACTGCACTTTTTTCTAAATGTAATTACCTCAAAATCAATATTTGGTTTAAAAAAGGTCTACACTTTTTTTCATCAAAAAATGATATAGATAACGTGACAATTTTAAATTTGGATAACTGATGTAATTTTTTGAGAATGAAAATGTTTTAATCCATTTGATGTACTGTCCCTTGTATTTCATGTTTATATAACTATTTTATAAACATTTTCTACACAAAATTATTGTTTACAGTTTATCCACCTTGCCAGCTAATTTGGCAGTTGTCATACATTTGGGATAATGAAACTGAAAATTTCTCCAAGAGTTTTGAAAAATGTTCTCCAGTGTGTAGAATGGGGCAAATTTTTTTCATTCTCTAAAAACTACATTCTAGCAGATGTTCTCAAAATTTAAAAATTTAAAATTATTTATCTCTTTTAAGTAAAGAATAAAAGTACAAGCTCCTTTTTTAATCTGGATATTAAAATTAGTGTAAACATAATTAGATATAAGTGCATTGGGACTGATTTTAATAAATATACTTAATATAAAACTGCTAAAAACATTTGTACAAAATTATGAGCAAAAAATGTTCTCCAAGAATTATGAAAAATATTCTCAAAAGATTTCTGAAGACACTATTGATGCACTGAGGTGGGTTCACACATTTATTTATAAATCTGAAGTTTTGTGATCCAGTGCTACTATATGTTGAAATATTTTGTGCTACTAAATCCAAATACTACCGAATGCTCTAAAAATTGACATGCAGCCCTGCCTATCTCGATTATTTTTTTATTATTCTGGGAATTTGTTTTTATGTGGCAATCCTTAAAAAAAATTTATGAAAAAACATATATATAAAATTTAGAAAAATAGTTTTTCATACTTCTATCAATTTGTGCCTAACTGAGATTTGAAAACTTGTTATTTAAAAAAAAATCACTTTACAAAAAGATTATTCTGGACAATAACACTCAAAATTATATATAAAGCCATTCCTGTTAAATAAAAAATCTGTAAGACAAAAACTAAAAAAAAAACATTTAAAAACTGCTCCTTAAATGGTGTTTTTGACCACCAGAAACAATTTGAGGAGCAAAGTCAGGTTAGATTTTTTTTGATGAGTCACAATAATGCTAAAATTTGCTTAAATACTGGTTTGTGGGGAAGCAAAAAAATTTTATATTACATAATAATCGCACAAAATTAGAAGAAAACATGGTTAAACATATGAAATAACAAAACATGAAGAGAGAATAAACAAAATTGCAAGTAAATGTGGTTAAACATATGAAACAACAAACAAATGAAGGGAGAATAAGCAAAATCAGAAGAAAACATAATTAATCCCATAAACAGCATGCATACCTTCATTTGTCTTAAATTCAACATTAAGAGTTTAAGACTAGCAAACCAATATAAATGATTTAAAATAAAAATAACAAACATTTACTCTATTTGACAGCTTAAAGGTAATTAGTATTTTATGTCAATAAGCCCTTTGTATAACATAATAACATCAAATTAACAATGCAATAAGTAAAATTTGAAACATCAAACTGTTAATGAAATTTATCAATGAAAAACTACAGCAATAATTAAAAATACAGTAGGGGTAAACAAAACTGGATTGAAAATCAGCTGCCGAAGCTTTGTGACCCTGGTTTCGGCTTCGGCCGAAGCCAAAGTGCCGAAGCTTCGGCATGCCGAAGCCGAAGCTTCGGTACACCCCTACTATGAACAATCAATTTTAAAAGCATTAAACCTTAAGAATTTTCTGTTTAAAGTAATGTGTAATTAAAAGAACATAAAAAACGTTAAAATAATAAAAGCCATTAACCCCCCATGAAAATATAGAAAATTTTAAAAAGTTAAAAATTCATGAAATAAATTGCTTAAAAAGGTTTAGAGTATGGGTTGCATAGAATTAATAGCTACTATTTTCACATTTCATTTATTGGAATAACTATGTTTTTTACGATGTTTAAGGACTTTTTTTCAAAAATTAACTTAACTCATTTAGGTTGCTTATTTTAAAGATTTCTCTAAAACTTTATTGAAACAACTATGTATTTATGATGTTCATGGACTTATTGATTTTAAAGGACTTTTTCATGTCTGCTAACTCATAGGGAGGGTTGAAACTAATATGACTGAAACTTCGTAAATATTGATTTTTGGAAAGAACTACTTAAAACTTCCCCATTATGACATTCCAATTGAATTTTAAAAAGTTTCATGTTCACTTTTTACATTTAAAACACTAAAATTAATGAGCTTTCAAGAAAAGTTAAACTTGATATATATACGTATATATAATTTCAATGGTTACTTTTGCTCAAATTTTTTCAGAGTCAAAAAACTCTGTTTTTGACTATAGCTTTTTTAAGGTGGGTTTTTAAAAAAAATACTCCTGGCAATTTTGATTGGATAGTCATAAACAATTTTTCTTCAATAATTTTTTTGCTTTAAAAAACAATATTTATAACAATATTGACTGGAAATTTAAGACAAACAACTTTTGTTTATGGAAGTTCTCTGTAACTCTTAAAATAAAGTTGTTTTATTTTCAGGTGCAGACAAAAACAACGACGACGGAAAAATAAAATCTATATAGAGCTTTTTTTTAACGGAACGCTTGATTAAAATGGACTGTTGAAATACTGGATTAACTTAAACTTATTTACAAATCATTTAGTTTCATGAAAATGCATTCTTTTGAAACAACAAGAGTTTAATAATTTAATCAAGCAAACACCTATTGTTATGGAATGCATAACATTGAACTTTATATAAAAATGATCTATATTCCCTTTTTCAAAACATAGGAAGAAAAAAAATTACATACAAATTAATTTATTCAGTCCAGCATCATAGTGAAAGGTTATTATAATAAACCAAACATAATTATTCTAGTAAATGTAAAGCATGGTAAAAATATAATTAAAGGATTTTTGGACCAACCCTAAGTCTAATAAAACAAACTGACTGGAAATGAAGTGCTGAAGCTGTAAGCAGAGTTTTTGATGTTAAACTCTTTTTGCTCTACCATAGACTACAGACATATAAATGGTCAATTTGAAAACTTTCAATGGAGAACTGTGGCCCTCGAGTTGACATCTACTTTGATATAATTAGACTCTCAATGTGATTTCAATGCATTTTTTTCTTGGGAAGAATTTTTCCTTTTAATAAATCATTCAATACTTATAATTGAAATGTTAATTTAATATATATAATCATGTATAAACGTTTGATTTACAATATTAAACATATTTCATGGTCTTTTTATTGATTTATATGCATACAAAAATTTATATTGGCTTCTACAGAACATATGCTTATATGTGTCCAAGTTTATAACATTGAGTGGTGCAACTAGACATCTCTAATCTATGCTTACTCAAATCGTGCAACTTGTTAAAGCAAAATTTAGTTTTATTTACTTAATGGGATGTGAAATTTAATTTCTTTTTAAAAAGTGGTATGTATTCAGAACTAAATTGAATCAATATACTAAAATTGTTTCAACACGGTGGTTGTTAATAATTTGAGGAGTGTTTCTTATCAACATATACATAGTGCTATCACCATAATTCCGTTTTTTATAAAAGCGGAATACCATTCCATTAAATGGTAAACCCAGATATACAAGAAATAAGGATAGAAAAAATCATATTATGCATCACCTTTTATTGTACAAATGCATGATAAGTATTTTAGAAGATTATCCGAATTAAATAGAACAAAACAACTTCCGAAAGACGTTTTGTATATTCATAACCACAAACGATAGTAAAAACAACTGTTGTAGTAAGGCACGAGTATGTTGCAATTAAGGCACGAATAGTGTTGCAATAAAAACAATTTCAAGCGAATTTCACACAAATAAATTTAAAGCACCTTCAAACATGGTTTCAGAACAGATTCAATAACTTTACCACAGGCAAAGCATCTATCTTTTTCCAACCATAGCAATGAGTCGAAAAAAATGAATTCGTTTTGAAGTTTCAGACATTTTTTCCACTAATTAAATGGAAGAATCTTTATTGCATATTATGCTAAGCCATTGATTGGTGCCAATGAAGTGCTTATGAGCACACCAACAAAAAGGGTGACAAAAACTAAATCATTTGCAATAAAATAGCCAACCAGTTCAAATGGCTTTTCAAAAACTATAATAAATATGCAATTAGAGTGATTTTAAAGATTTATAAAATTCCATACAAAGTATTAGAATGTCCATCAATTAGTTATGAGATCTGGAAAATTGAAACCTTTTTCAGTGAAAAAAAAATAGGAAATTCTTCTCAGTATTTGTAATTATTGGTGATTCAACAACACAAAAATAAAAATCAAGTGTCCGCTTCTATACATCTAATAAACTATTATCATCACAGCTCAAGGAAATCCTTCAAAAACGAAAAAGGTCTAAAATTACACGAAATTGCGTAAAATAAAGTTGCCGATACATTTCCCAACTGGAAATTGTATCGGTCTAAAATAAGTTGAACGTAAATTTAGTAGAACTAAAATAAAACTAATGTCTTTTTGAAAACATTCAACAGAGTTAAAAATATTTCGATAATCGTCTTATCTATGGGAACGAGCGAGTATTTGACAATAATATGTGGAGAACGCATTTAAACATGGATAAACATCTGGCGAATGTTTTGATCAAAATAACGAGATAAAAAATGACACTTCAGGGCTTAAAAAATGGTACGAAGCTAATAAAACAATATGCACTTAAGAACGCAAGATAAAAAGATAATTACAATGATGTTCATTTAACAACGCAAATTAAAAAAATACTTGAAACCCTACACACTCAAAAACCGAGAAAATAATTAAAGTGAGTATAATAAAAACAAAATTTGAAAAACGGAAGAAAATAATTAAAATGTGCGCAATAGATTCAACAATGAAAACCCAATTAAAGCTAAAAACAGATCACAGTTGTTTAGATTCACACTAATTTTACTTAAATAAAACTTTTACATGCAAATATAGATCTATGTCATGCGTTACCTTATGCTTATGTTATTATCACAGATTATTTTTGAACTTTTAGTAATGTTAATTCACTAAAAAAATGTAATAAATTTATAATCGCCGACGATTTTATAAACACGAGTTTAATGAGAAACTTCATAAATGTACCATTTCATGCAGTTTATCAAATTTACATCTTAAGCCGATGCGTTCATGTGCGCTCGCTCGTAAAGAGCTAAAATCAATTTTTTTCACAAACTTAATTTAATTACAACGAGTTCCACGTGACTAGAAACCTAAAACATGGCTTTTTGTCTTTTTTCATATTCTAAATAATTTACTAGAGTAAAAAAATTGTCTTTGTAAGTAAAACTTAGAAGATTTTGTGCTAATGTATGGAATGAGTTTGTCAACATTTTCTGGCAAAGTCAAGTTATTTTTACAATAAATGTGTTAAAAACTTCAATGAACTCCAAATGAATAAAAGTTTTACATTAAAAAGACAAATTTTGGTATAATGACGAACTAACAAACTTGCTACAACACCATTTTTCTAATTCAGTTAATTATCACTACATAAATTGTGCTATTTTAATAAGGAAACATATCGTTGGTGAAAGCAAGTTTTTGTTCAGTTGTCGCCTAAATTTAACGAAATACTTGATCGTTTTTCGTTCAAGATATTCGAGGCGTTGCGAATTATAAGATCCCTGCACCAGCCATGTAAAACCATTTTATGATGAACAATATTTTGGCCTTTCCTCGAGAATGTAGTGAAGGATGTCAAGATGTTCCGATCTGGAAATCATGTTCATTGCCACAACATCCTAACATCCACCATGACACTTAAGAGGAAGGGCCAATCATAAAAAGATTTTCATGAGGGTGGCACATTGGGACCAATTTGTTTCAAAAGATGAAACAATGGAAAATACTTTTAACAATGGCAAAGTTGGAGAGGGCAAATCATAGTTCAAACTTGTGTCAAAATTATTTCAAATCAATATCTTTTTTGATGTAGCAGTATTGACAAGAGCATTCAATCCACTCCATATAATGAAATTTAAATTACTTTGTTCATATATAGACTCTAATGAAGAATCTTACTCTTTCATGGCCTGAAGAATTATATAGATTTTATTTTTAAAAAAAAACATTTTATAAAATGTAAACAGTATATATAATTGATGAAATCAAAATTAAATTGCAGAGTTTACTATTTTCAGATCCATATGTTCTGAAGAAAATCAAAAGAAAGCCTATCATTATATCAAGATTTAAATTATGCCTCTCCCTTAATATTATATATTAACAGAAATAAATTTGAATTAGTGCTTTGGAATACCAAAGTTTTTATTCAACAGTTTTGAGTAATACAAAAATGCTTCCCCAAATTTGCCAAAACACTCAACAACAAACAACGGACTTTTGGACGAACCAAAGGAACAATAGTTTCTAGGTGGGAACTTTTTACTTCAACAAAACTAATCAAATATTGAGATCTCTAACTAATGATAATATATCACAAACGGATCTGAAATCTTATCCAAAAGTTTTTTGGCAACTTAATTCTAAATTAACACTAAAACAATAGTAACAGTACCAGATATCGGAGCTTATAAGAACAACTAAATTATGCAGAACATATGGTGGACAGATCTGGATTGAGCAAGCGATTGAGCTAGCAAACTGCTCAAAAGTATGACATGCTCTTCTATGCCACTGCTCAAAAGCATGGCAAGTTTATATGATATGAACTACTGTATTTCATCATATATCACACCAAAATGAGAGCCAGCTCTTCACTCTACTGAAATCAATTACCTCGAGGTTGATGGGCAAGATGTAATGCTGTGGTCAGGCCAATAATTTAAGCTTCCACATTGTCCATTGTAATGGTAATTCCTATGGAGCATGTGGCAAACATACTTATAGTTTATGTGTAGGACAAGGGACTCCTTCATTGGCAAGCTATAAGTGTTGGAAACTCCTATATTGCCAAATTCTCATTTGTTTTACACACTCCAGCCCAAGGCCTTGTCAGTGTGCACCCTCTATCTTTCTTAATAACCAACCATCAAAATAGAAAATATAATCAATTAACAAAGATGCAAAGTTGTACTACATTTTTATATTAATATTGAGATCTTTCTTATATAGTCTTTATGATATTTTATTAAAAGATTAAAATTAACTTCTTATCTTTGAAGTTTAAAACTCTAAGGAAAATATAGGCAATTTATTGAAAATACCAATATGCTATTAATTAAATTTCTTTTAAATTAACACAGCTATAATAATAAAAGCAAATAAAAATTTAAAAAAAATTAAAATTGTTAAACATCAAATAAAATAAAAATAAATTGAAAAATGGTAAAAAAAATGTCTAACATCCTTTAACTTTTTGACATAATGCTTTAAAATAAATAAAAAATGACTTCAACTTTCTAAATTATTCCCAAATTCCTATTTATAATTCCTCATTCATGTTGAAGAACCGCAACGATACCTGATACTGCACCACTGACCCTAACCCTAAGCTTAACTTTAAAATGATTCTAATTCAGGATCTCAAATCATAAGATTCAAGCAAGAAAGTCAATCACAGTTGTATGAACATCTTGGTAGAAAAACAGAAATAGCCCTTATTTGCAGAAAATTCTTATAAATCAGGTTTTCTATTAAATATTTAAAACTTTCAATAATAATGTTCCCTCCAACTGAAAAAACATTTAAATTTAAAGTATTAAATATTTTATAATGAACTTGATGTCCAAAATTTGTGCTAATTTTGGTTTTAAAAGGATGCAGAACTATCGATCTCAAGTCTGAGAAAGAGTCGAAGAATCATAGAGCATTGGGTGAAGGGGGTGGTCGCTTTATGGCCAGATCGGTGGGTTGGTCGCTGGGGGAAACTGGCGACTCTTTAACTATCAGGTCACTAGAAGAGCAATGGTTGGAAGGAGCCGGAGTTAATTCTCCAACATCACAGGACGAGTGCCGGCCGGAATTGGTGACACTTTCTGACAACCTGTCTACAGGCCGCTGAGATGCGGCAAGTTGCGAGGCGGTAGTGGCATTGATGATGATGAGGGAGGACTGGGTAGAGGGTGGTGCAGCTGTCTTCTTGTTGGTGGAGCAAATCATGACGTGCTCCTTGATGTAGTACCGGTTTTTGAAGTGCCGCTGGCAGATGGGACACTGATACTCTTCACCTGAGTGCTGAACCCGCTTGTGCTTGTTCAGGTTAGATCGTGATGTGAATGTCTTGGCACAGATTTCGCACGTCAGGATGTCCTTACCTGGTGGGTAATATGGCCCCAAGGGAGTGGTCGGGTGCTGGCCACTGCTCGATTTTGCAGTGGTGGGAGTGATCATCAAAGAAAGAGGAGAGGTTGTGGTCTGAATGTTGGACAGCCTGGAGACAGGATAGTTTTGAGAATGTGAGAAAATTGAGGCAGGGGAGGTATTCGGAGTAATTGCCGGAGACCTACAGACGGATATCGACCCTGGAGATCTTTTATCCCCGGAAATGGCACTGAATATACTAACAGAATTGTTATCTGGAGAACCAAGTATGTTATTGGGTTCACTACAAGGTATTCCATTATTGTTGTTGTTGCCGTTGTTTGGTGAATGATGCTTCTTCACATTCACATAAAGGCCGTTGCTATTGGGCGAGTTCTTTTGCTTCTGCCCCCGAGGGTGGCCTCCTGTCACAATGTAGGCAGGTGTTTGAGGTGATTTCCGAAGACTGAGCGGTTGGTTTGGCGATTTGTTCACTCTGCAGCCAATGTTGGTCGCCGTGACCACGTGATTGGCGGGTATCCTTGAATGCCTCGTGCTCCTACCAAGGTGGTTCTGGCCACTGGTCATTGTCAAGGCCATTTGCGGGGGATGGTTGCTCCCTGTCGAGCCGGGATGGTCCGCTGCTACCAGGCGTGGGAATGAGCCTGAAAGTAGCAAAACAACAGATCACTAACAGTCGACAGGGAGCAACATGATGCAAGTATTTATAATACAAAACAATGATGTCCACAAAACGACACAGGGGGGAAAAAATTAAAAAGGATAAATCATAAAAATAATAATAAAGTATAAAAACAATATAAAATAATAATCAAGGGAAATAAAAAAAAACTCAAGTTGAAATAAACTGAAGTTTTCTGTATTTTCTTTAATTTAGTTCAAAAAAATTCATCACTAGGACATTGCTTGATTCACTTTCTTGGCAAACTGAAATGCATTTGGACATATCTTATGTCAAGAACTGTTCACCTTTATAGAGTAAAAGACTATATCAGTCACTTTTCAAAAACAAAATGAATTATTCGAACAAACATTAATTTTCTTGGGTCACTAAGATCAATTCTTAAATAAAAAATCATATTACTCCATGCACTTGTCTTTTCCTGTAGCATAATGGGCCATTTTGTTTGGAGTTGTAATTCATGCAGATGTTTCTCAATATTACTCATTTCTACTTTTTTTCACCTCTCTTTTGCACCTGATCTGGGCTCCATTAATTTCCTCCAGAGAGAGGAAACTGGGGGCCAGCAAGTAAGTTTTCATTACATTTGATACACTTCTAGTTTCACAACTGATCGATGGCATGTATAAAACAAGTACGAGTAAATGCTACACATTAAAAGATGTTTGTGTGTTAAAAAAGTTTCTAAAATTGTTTATTTTTCAATAAAGTTCCATTGTTAATCATGAATTCAATGATAAGTCACCTAAAAACTCCTAAAATGTCTTATTTAAAAAATATAAACTTGTCAAAAAATTCCTTCAGACATTCTACCTTAAAATTCCTTCAGGCATTCTACCTTAAAATCTTCAGTTCTTCCATTTGTTTAAAATCAACTTTTCTCTACGCCTTCATGGTTAACCATGAATTTCAACTTTCTTATAAAAATGTATTTAAAAACGGTTTTCACAAAAAAATGCTCAGTGACAACATTGTAGAATTTTACATTTTTTATTTTCATTTAAGCACTTTTTTTAATAGAATAGCAAAACTTCGGTGAGTTCATAAATCATCCACCACTCCAACAACAACACCCAGAGATTGTTTATACAGCTTAATAATTAAGACTTGATAACATTTAATTCCCAATGTTTAGTTATCACTCTTGTTGAGCATCTCACTCCACCATGCAAGTCAAGAAGCTAGTTTTGTCCAGCTAAGGTCAACGTTGGTATGCATTTACTTAAACAAACACTATACAATAAACTTAACTGTTCATTGAAATAGTGATGATCTTGCTTTCCCTTTAATGAAAGAAAAACACAAGCCTAAATTATCTTTCACACAATAATGACAGAATAAGACAAGCCTATATTATCTTTCACACAATATTAGCAGAAAATATTTGTTTTGTATTGGTGTGAGCAAACAATTTGGTTGATCTAGTGAACACAATTCTGTTTGCAGGATTAAAATATTTGCCTACAAAATTTATTTTTGAGAACATGTAAACAATGTTCATATTTATATTTATAAGCAAGCCATTCATTTAGATTTGTTTTAACTAGTTTCTTATTTTTAATTTATGTTGTGTAAGCCATGTAAGGCACCGCAGTGTGCAAAACTTTGCATTGGGGAGCAGTATAAATTCTATATTATTATGTTTTAAGTATGTTCAAATATGTTGAGCACTGTAAAGCAGGGTGCCAGTTTCAAACATAAATAAGCAGAGACTTTTTTTTTCAATACAAAATGGAAATACCTGGTTTACATTATACATATATTAAAAGTGTATAGAACAAAATGTTTTTTATGGAAAGTGACAAGAAATAATAATAAAAATATATATTGAACCTGAATTTTTTAAAAATTTGTTAATAAAACATCTCGGCTACCAGTTCTCATGGTAAATTAGCATACTAAAAAGTATCAAATAATGTGGCCACTATACAATAACCTGTCATTAATATTAATTATCATCTAGAGTTGAAATAAAGATGAACTAGTGCAGAAACAAACTCACACAGTGGAGATATAAAAACTTCACAACGATGTTTGGATATTTTAGTTGAAAAATTTATTTAGAAAAACATATTCTTTGAAAAAAATTGAGAACAGTTGATGCCAATCAGTTCTTATTGATATTCCAAATAGCAAATAAATGCAAATGCCCTTAGAAACCCTACAAAAACTTGTAAATGGCAATGAATTAAAGATTAGGAAAAATAAAAGTTTTTCATAGTGTATATATAGGAACAAAGTTAAGAAAGAGAATTAAAAATTCCAGATGGAAAAATTAATTACACCAATAATAAAAGTCTTCATTGACTGCAAATATTTCAAAGGATTTACCAAAACGCTGTGTTAGACAGCTACTTGGATACAATCATCGGATGTATTCCAAAAGTAGAAGAAATGAAGGCAATAAAAAAAATGGACTTACAAAGATGTAAGGTCTTAATGACATAATATAGGATGGCTTAAATAAAAATATAGAAATATAACCTTACGGAAGAGATGGTCCGACTAAATTTAGTAAAAAAAATAAAACAGATTGAGAACTTCAACAACCATTGAAGAAGGAAAATTAAATCATGAACAAGAAGGAAGAAGATGGAGATACTAAACAGTTGGAAGAAAAGAAGAACAACAATTTCATCTGTAACTCTTAAAATAAAGTTGTTTTAACACGAATTTATTTTCAGGTGCAGACGACGACGGAAAAATAAAACCTATAGAGTTTTTCCTAACAGAACGCTCGATAAAAAAATTAACTTCACCTTGGATGACAGTCCAAGTAGCAGAAAAGAAAATGTCTGAAGAACCTAATCAAAAGATGGGAAACCATTCTTCAAGATGCTTAAACTAAGTACAAGATTTATGTGGATAGAAGTTGAGCAATGCAAGAACAAGAAAGAAAAAATTAATAAGATGCCCTAATATTAGAAAAAAATAAATAAATACGAAGAAATTCGTAAACGAATTAAAGCTGTGACCCGAGTAAAAGTTATAACAAAATTACTATATATATAAAAAACAATTTTTTTTCTTCATAATTATACTAAATTGTGGTTAACCCAAAATTTAAAAACCTATTATTTCAGTAAATAACAGTTTTACCAAAAAAATTATGCAGGACAATATTGTTCAAAATTATCTGTAAAATAAAAAGTAAAAAAAATAAGTTGTGGTTAACCAAGATAAAAAATTTTTTTTTTTTTAAATTTCATAATTCCACTAAGTGGTAGCTAACCAAGGTTTAAAAACAAAAATAAAAACTTGTAAAAAAAAATCCACCCCAACAATCAACAGGGGATTTATAGTGATTGTCGAAGCCTAAAAAGTGAAGCTAATTGATGAATATATATTTTGAAGTTGTGTTTGAAAAACCGGCTTCTATACGTGACTTGTTGGTTGGTTATTATGATTGTTGTTGTTGTGGTTGTTGTGGTTGTGGTTGTTGTTGTGGTTGTTGTTGTTGGTGGTGGTGTTGTTGGTGGTGGTGTTGTTGGTGGTGGTGTTGTTGTTGTTGTTGTTGGTGGTGGTGGTGTTGTTGTTGGTGGTGGTGGTGTTGTTGTTGGTGGTGGTGTTTTTGTTGGTGGTGGTGTTGTTGGTGTTGTTGGTGGTAGTGTTGTTGGTGTTGGTGGTAGTGTTGTTGGTGTTGGTGGTGGTGTTGTTGTTGTTGGTGGCGTTGGTGGTATTGGTGGCGTTGGTGGTGTTGGTGGCGTTGGTGGCGTTGGTGGTGTTGGTGGTGTTGGTGGCGTTGGTGGCATTGGTGGCGTTGGTGGCGTTGGTGGCGTTGGTGGCATTGGTGGCATTGGTGGCATTGG
>JARUHE010358740.1:0-12500 GCA_031471125.1 Archaeomysis grebnitzkii
TACAGTATACATATATATGTATACAATCCCTAGTTATAGGTCCGAAACACATAGTGGTTGGGCTCATCCGTCATCAACATTATATACAAGCATTTATAAATGAATACATTTTCGTATGGTTCCGGGATCGAACCAGGGACCAGCTGGATATGAATCTGAAGCACTAGCTCTAGCACCACAACAGCATAAGTATCGACCACTGCAAAGTTATTAAAACTATCCAATGGCCAATGCCCGCTCGATTTTGATGAAGAGTTTAAGCTAACACTCCTGACTCATATTGTAGGGGCTTTCCATCCTCCATTAGTTTGTGATAAAGTTAATACGACTGTATTTTGTATGGTACACATGCCAGAAGTTTGTGACAAGCTTAAAACGAGCGTTTGTTATAAGGTAGTCTCAAGATATTCATCCCCACCTAGTGATTTTTATTTCTCATAAAAGCTTCTAAATTAGTGCATTGTAAGGCATTCTAGCCTAGCAACTTATTTTCAATTCGTTCATATTGTTTTCAAGAATATTTTTTAGTTTGTTTTTAAGATATTTATAAATATAGAACAAGTAATATTATGTTAATCTGATTGTATATTTATAGATCTTATAATTTACAAAACATGATTTAAATCACTAACAGGCCACTATCATTTTTTCCAAGCGGGTGGAACACTCTAGCCTACATATATTTCATTACTTAAGCAATAATTTAATATTTAAACAAAAAACTATTGTTATCTATTTCACAAAGCAAAAATGAAAACTCACATATAAATTATAAACATTCGTAACAGGTTACAACACAATAACTTTACTGTAATATATTTACACAACATTCTGTATTGTTTTTAAACAACAATCATTCAAGGTGCATTGCCAATGTAATGTTTATGTTAATGTTGTTAATGTTGTTAATGTTGTTAATGCAGTTAATGTTGTTAATGTTGTTAATGTTGTTAATGTTGTTAATGTTGTTAATTTTGTTAATGTTGTTAATGTTGATGTTGTTAATGTTAATGTTGTTAATGTTAATGTTGTTAATGTTAATGTTAATATTATTGTTAACTTTGTTAATGTCAATGTTGTTAATGTTAATATTATTGTAAAATTTGATAATGTTAATGTTTCGTTAGTGCTAATGTTGTTAATGTCAATGCTAATATCTGTTTTGATGTTGATATTGTTGATGTTATAAATGTTGATGTGGTTAATTTTGATGTTGTTAAGGTTGATGTTGTTAATGTTGATGTTAATGCTCTTAATGTTAATGTTGTAAATGTAAATGTGGTTAATACTAATGTTATCAATGTTATTGTTGATGTTAATTGTAATGCTAACGTTAATGTTAATATTCTTACTGTTGTTAATGCTGATGTATCAGTGTTAATGATGTTATTGTTAAAGTTGTTAATGTTATTGTTATTAATTTAATATTAATGCTGTTAATGTTAATGTTATTGTGTTCAATGTTATTTTTGTTTATGTTGATGTTATTAATGTTAAAGTTAATGGAATGTTTTTAATGTCAATGAGGTTAATGTTGATGTTAAAATTGATTTTGTTAATGTTAATGTTATTCAAGTTTATAAAAAATGTTTATACCGATAATTTTAATGTTGATATTGTTAATGTTATTATTAATGCTGTCATTGTGAATACTATTTTAAATGTTTTAAATGTTTAAATGTTTTAAACGCTAATTTTGTTTATGTTAATGTTATTGATTTTAAAGATAATATTAGTAATGTTAATATTATTAATGTTGATGTTAATATTAATGTTTTCAATGTTAACTTTAATGTTAATTTTAATGCTGACATAAATTTGACTATTATTACTGTTGTTAATGTTGTATTTATTAATGTAAATGTTGTTACTGTTATTGTTGTTAATTTTAATATTGTTAAAAATAATATTAATGTTGTTAATCTCAATATTAATGTTTTTAATGTTAATTTTTTTATGTTAATGTTATTAATATTCAAGTTAATAGTATCAATGTTAAGTTTAATGTTATAGTTGTTAATGCATATATTGTTAACGTTGATGTTGTTAATGTTAAAGTCAATGTTAATGTTGTTAATGTTAATGTTTTTAATGTCAATGTTATTAATGTTAGTTTTGTTAAAGTCATTGATTTTAATGTTTATATTGTTAACGCATAAGTTATTAATGTTAAGATCACTGTTAATGTTAAAGTTCTCAATGTTAATGCTGTTAATGTTATTAATATTAATGTTGTTGATATTCATGTTAATGTTATTAATACTGATATATATGTTTATAAGGTTAATGATAATGTTGTTAACGTTATCATTGTTCATTGTTATGTTAGCGTTACTGTTAATGTTAATATATTTCGTTGTGTTAATTTTGATGTTGTTAACATTAATGTCAATGGTAATGTTAATATTACCGTTAGTTCTGTTGAATTTAATGTTAATGTTGATATTATTGTTCAATTTGTTAATGTTAATGTCTTGTTAGTACTAATGTTGTTAATGTTAATGTTAATATTATTGTTAAAATTGTTAATGTTAATGTGTTGTTAGTGCTAATGATGTTAATGTTAATGCTACTATCTATTTTGATGTTCATATTATTGATGTTGTTAATGTTGATGTTGTAAATGTTGATGTTGTTAATGTAGTTGCTGTTAATGTTTATGTTGTTAATGTTGACGTTGTAAATGTTGATGTTTTTAATGTTGATGTTGTTAATGTTGATGTTGTTAAAGCTAATGTTGATGCTGTTAAATTTAAGTTTGTTAATGTTAATGCAATTAATGTTAATGCTAATGTGCTTAATATTAATTTTGTTGATGTTAATCTTATTAATGCTAAAGTTAACATTATTAATGTTAATATTATCAATATTGATGTTAATGTTATTAATGTTAATGCTTTTAATGTTAATGTTATTGTTATTAATGCTAAAGTTAACATTACTAATGTTAATGTTATTAATGTTGTTGTTAATGTTGTAAATGTAAATGTGGTTAATACTAATGTTATCAATGTTATTGTGGATGCTAATTGTAATGCTAATGTTAATGTTAGTTTTCTTACTGTTGTTACTGCTGATTTATCAATGTTAATGATGTTAATGTTATTGTTGTAAATTTAATATTAATGATGTTAATGTTAATGTTATTGTGTTTAATGATATTTTTGTTTATGTTGTTGTTATTAATGTTAAATATTAAATGTTTTTAATGTCAATGGTGTTAATGTTGATGTTAAAATTAATTTGGTTAATGTCAATGGCGTTATTGTTAATTTTGTTTATGTTAATGTTATTAAAAATTATATAAATGTTTATACTGATAATGTCAATGTTGTTAATACTATCAATGCTAATTTTAATGTTAATTTTTAGTGTTAATTGTTAATGTTAATGTTAATGTTGATGTTGTTAATGTTATTGTTAATGCTGTTAATGACAATGTTAATATTTTAAATGCTAATTTTGTTCTTGTCAATGTTATTAATTTTAAAGGTAATATTACTAATGTTAATGTTATTAATGTTGATGTGAATATAAATATTCTCAATGTTAATGTTAACTTTAATTTTAATGCTGATGTCAATGTTAATAGTATTACTGTTGTTAATGTTGCTGTTGTTAATGTTAATGTTGTTACTGTTAATGTAGTTAATGTTAATGTTTTTGAAGAATAATACCAATGTTGTTAATGCTAATATTAATGTTTTTATTGTTAATTGTGTTTATGTTAAGGTTATTAATGCTAAAATTATTAGTACCATTGTTAATATTATTAATGTTAATGTTAATGCTATAGTTATTAATGTGAATATTATTAACGTTGATTTTGTTAATGTTAACGCCAATTTTAATGTTATTAATGTTAATGTTTTTAATGTCAATGTTGTTAATGTTATTGTTGTTAATGTCATTATTATTAAAGTTTATACTGTTAACGTAGATGTTGTTAATGTAAAATTCAATGTTAATGTTAATGTTTTCAATGTTAATGCTGTTAATGTTATTAATGTTGATGTGAATATAAATTTTATCAATGTAAATGTTAATTTTAATTCTAATGCTAATGCAAATGTTAATAGTATTACTGTTGTTAGTTTTGATGTTATTAATGTTAATGTTGTTACGGTTAATGTTAATGTTTTTAAGAATAATATCTATGTTGTTAATGTTAATATTAATGTTTTTACTGTTAATTTTGTTTATGTTAATGTTATTAATGTTAAAATTAATAGTATCAATGTTAATATTATTAATGTTAATGTTAATGCTATAGTTATTAATGTTGATGTTGTTAATGTTAACGTCAATTTTAATGTTGTTAATGTTAATGTTTTAATGGCAATGTTATTAATGTTATTGTTTTTAATGTTTGTATTGTTAACGTAGATGTTGTTATTTTAAAATTCAATGTTAATGTTAATTTTTTCTATGTTAATGCTGTTTATGTTGTTAACGTTATCAATATTAATTTTAATGTTGTTTGTAATGTTAGTGTTACTGAACATTACTCCGAACGGAAGTTACTTTTAGAAGAGTGTTCAAATTTCATAAAAAAAACTTTCATAACAATGCTAAATTAAAATTTATAAGACGTGTTCCAAATATTTTTTGAACAAACCATCTTCCAACAGAAAAATAAAATGCATAATATTTCGACATTTTATAAAAAAAACATTTCTTCATCGTTTACAAAACGAAACTGGAGAGTTTGTTTTCAAAATAATAATGGCAAACTATAAACATTTGGTAAGCGAACAAGTTATATTGACATTAAAATGGTAATAATACCAATCAATGTTAACATTAAACGATAATATTAATATATAGAACTTTTATACATCCTCACAATTAGGCTCAAATATTTCGTTACATTCAAACAATGTTTTAAATTTAATTCTGTCAATATTTTTTTATTTAATCAATAACACATAGCACAGTACCAAACTATGATCTATCCATGCTGATATTTTGAATTACAATTGTATTTTGGCAAAATATTAGTTTTAAGCATTGTTTTGCATTATATGGATAGGCAGTTGTGAAATTAGAAATGGTCGTAGAATATTTTCTTCCCAAATTAATACTCGTAATTAGGATGTTTTAAAATGCTCTAATCAGGTTAATATTTATAACTCTTTAATTAATCAGGTTCATCATGTATTGACTTTCATTTGAAACACAGAACACAAAAAATTGTCAAATTGACGAAAATACATTTCCAAATTTTCAACACACTGTTTTTATTTCATTTTTATATATTACGACTATATTGGATCGACAATAGCACAAGTGTGGTAACCCACATTGAAATAGCATATAACTTACTTCACTTGTACTATTATCGATCCATATAGTCCATGGGATGTATAGAGAGCGGTGCTCCCTCTGTCATACACCTTAGACATATCAAAAGTTTTCATAAACGGTCTAAGCCTTCGAAAAAAACTTGATACTCATTATAGGGTAGCTTACCCCCCGCTCCCCATCACTTTTGAGGAGTAGTTTTTTGATATAAAACTACGTATAACTTACTTATTTATTGTGCGATTCTTTGTTTATAAACTTTATTATGCATGAAAATGTATTTTATATACATTTCATACAGTACTAATTTACATTGCAACAATTACATTTTCAGTTACATTGGCTTTTATTTGAATTTTTCCGAAATATTGCAATATACGCCATTTTTCGTTTTCTGCAAAAAAAGTACACAATATAATCAGCAAGTGCTGCGCTATAAAATGAGATATAGTATGTTAGGTTTAATAAAAAGAAAAAGTTTAAGATTTAAAAAAAAGAAGAAGTTTCAGAATTTCGAAAAATCAAATCGCGCGCGTCAGAGGGTTTTAGTGTGTCTGTGACCTGATAAGTTTGTTGTACTTGTGAAAGGATTTGTTTAGTTATTGTTTTTTTCTTATACTTCTTAAATGAAAACTGAAATAACGAAATAATGCAATTATAATAGTAATAATAATAATAACAATAATACTAAATGTATTATTATTGTAGTTGTTCTTAGTGCTATGCTGTTAACGTTTAAATTCTTTTGTATGTTGCTGTGTTTTTGAATACGAATTTACTATACGAACCCATTATTTCTCACACTTAAATAAGATAAATAAGAATATAGTAAAATTAATGTATAGGTAATGTGGAATAAATGGTTTTATTTTTATTATTGTTCTATATCTTAGAATTTTGTTAGCTATCAATAATACGTTTTCTCATACTTTTTAAATAATAACTAAAATAAAAAAAAATATTAACAAAAACATAATCGTATAGTTAAAATTTTTATTACTACAAGTATTACCAGTATCATTATCATAATCACTATTACTATTATTATTGCTATTATTATTATTATTATTATTGTTATTGCTATTACTCTTATTATTATTATTACACTTTAAACATTTATGTAGCTGTATAGCTTTATAATATTAATACATGTGACAATATAAAAAACATAATATTTATTTTTCAATAGATATACTGTATATGTATATCTATGATAAAACAGACCCAACATAATTCACCATCTTATCTCATTTAAATTTTCAAAGCAAGATAGCTTATTATTCTAATGTAGATGACAGTGAGTAAATTTAATTTCTAACATAAAAATTGTGTTATATCTAATTAACAAATTAACAATTTAATTTGAAGGTTTCTACATTGTTTTTTTTAAATAGTATACATAAAATTTATAAATGAGCTCTCACACTGCAAAAACAGGTATCAATTTAACAGTTCTATTATCTCCATACAGCTTGAAATGCGTCTTTATTTGATCTTGACTATTAATAATTTAAAATTGAGACTATCACATCTTTATCATTAAATTGCTTTTAAATTTGTGGTTATTAGTAACGCAATCATTATATTAAAACTATTCAAGAATAAAGACTGCTATTTTGGTACATTAACATGTATATGTTTACATAGAAAGAACAAAATGATGTCAAGACTATCGCTGCCAATATTGAAGTCTTCTTTGTGACGTAAACTTCTTAAACATTTTTCATAGGGACAATCTGTATGTCATCTAATCCGATACATAATACATGTGAATTTGTAAATGTTTCAACAGTTATATACAAAACATCTTACGTGTTCCACATTTATTTTAAGGTGTAAGCACATCAGAATTTCTCATATGCATTTATTGTGTGTTGCCTTTTCACATGCATGTACTGGCTATCTTACCTCTGTAAAGTTGATGTTCAACATTCGATCCATCTATTTCAAAGGGGCGTACTATGTCATAACGAAAGCGTTGGAAAAATCATTTATATGTATGGAAATCTTGAAACATTTTCTTTCGAAGAGAATGCGTAATATTTATTATTTAACGTTAAACTGTATTTAGTAATTCGTTGTAAAGTGAGGCTATTTTTCCAAATTTTAGATAAATATGGTTTAATAATTATTTCCGGAAAACTATGTGAAGCTACTTTTTTGATGAATATTTTTATCATTGTCTGTTTGACGTCTGGCCTCTTGTATCTTTCAGGCAGTTTCATGTATTGTTAACTCGCATGTTAGTACTTGTGATAACGGATGTCTGACTAATTAAACAATTATTTTAATTATGTTGCTTCAGAGATCAGTGTCAAATCTATACAAATGGATTTGAGAAAAATTTCAGATCTATACATATGGAATTATCAAAACTTTCAATAAAATTAACGAGCTGCCTTAACTATTTTATATTCTATGGAATCAAACGTTTTTTACATAACTGTTTTGTAAATTATTCTCTGGTACGTAAAAAATGTTTGAAACGACAAATTGACATATCCCTACCAAATTGTATTATATTACTTGTCATACGCTACTAAATGCGTTTGGGTTGCTGTCCAATTGTTTGTGGCTTAATTGAATTGAACTTTGTCGTTGAAAGGTTTCACTTTTCGTATTGGTAATTTAAAAGATAAGCTAAAGTTGTCATGTCAATGGCTCAATTCTTCTTCTGTTAAACGAGATCTGACCGCTTATACTAGAAAAATGATTTTCATAAAACTTGGAACAACACAATGTGTAACTTATACTTCATATCTTATATAAAGAATTCCTCCTAGTGTTTAAAAGTCTTAATTGAGATGCATATGCTTCTCATGTTCATTAAGGACATACGCCACGTAACCTTATCTTAAATTACCTTTCATTGTTCTTATTGGCATAATAAAAAACATTTTACCTATAAGCTTATGTATTGACGGATTCTGTTGTAACACTGACACATATGTAATTTGTACTGTTTTGCATCCAGATGAAGCTTCTCCGTTCAAGACATAGCTCTCAAATAAAAAAAGAGCGACAAAATAATTATATAAAATATATTGTTTTTGAAGAAAATTGCTTTTGTGGTTCCTTTAGCTTGCTGTTATACTGCGGTAAACAACATTACAGTTGTTGAATAATAAATGAAGCGTTGTATCATACTCACCAATGTTGTTATTTCCCTATTTAGTCCCATATTCTTACTAGTTTGAAGAAAACATTCCGTATGGCGTAATTATTGTTATATGATAAATATGAACAATCAACTTGTGAGGTATGCATGAAAAACGTATGTGATTGTTGTCCGTAGGAAGTTTTACTTTTAGAGTTCACATTTTTGTCTTAGAAAATACCATGTTTTCTTAAATACTATTTTCTCATTAAAAAGAAAAAAGTGAGCTTTCAAGTAATTATGAGGACTTTTCAGTCACATATTGATGTTCAATAGTCAATTTCCTGGCAGTACTTCCGTAGAAATGTGTCTGTTCTATAACGTGGGCAGTAATGAAAGCAAAGGAGACGAAGATAAATGTAGCGGATATGACAATGTTTAGATGGATGTGCGGTGTAACACGACATAATATAATAAGGAATCAATATTGAAAGCACAGTGAAAGTTACAGAGATAAGTAAGAAGATGCAAGTTGGTATGGTATGGCCATGTAATAAAAAGGGAAGAAGAATATGTAGGCGAAAAATGAATGGACATGGGAGTGAAGGGTCAAAGAAAAAGAGCTTACGATAGATTTACATGAGAGACATGACAAGGTGGAAAAGACTTGTGAGGAACAGTAACCTCATGTAAACATGAGAATAAACTGAAGGAGATGGGTTGTTGTATTTTACAAATTTATCTTTTGTGCTATACATTGCCCAGTGGGCAACCAACGTCGTTCTAACTGAAGTTTTGTTAAGCAACAAACCCAATATAAACGTTATTAAAACTTTGAATTTTGCAAAACCTATGTCATTGGAATTACTATTGGATTCAACGTTGTATAAATATCTGATAACGTTGTTTAAACGTTATAACAACTTTCCGTACAAGTTTTACTGAAACCAACTTAAACACTACGTTATATGAACATTTTTAAAACAACGCTGTTACACTTAACCATTATTCAAGGTTTGTTTTGCTATGGTTGCATAAACGACGTTAATGAAACGTTGAGTACATGTTTGTTATGGAATAGTTATAAGTAGAAGTTTCAAAAACGTTAAGCAATGGTTAGTTGAAACAACGTTGTTCTAAAAATGTGCATATAACGTTGTATTGAAGTTGGTCAGAGTGAAAATTTGTACGGAAAGTTGCTATAACGTTTGACTAACAACGTTATCAGTTGTTCATACAACGTTGCCTTCAATAATAATTCCAATGACAAAGGTTTTTTGCAAAACAAAACGTTGTATAAATGTTAAATTTTTTAAAACGTTGTAATTACGTTGTGACAACATTGGGTGTACTTCCTTAACACATATCCCTGAGTAATATTTATTTAATATAATTGTTTTCTATTGTTCTGCTGCTTTGTTTAGTTTTATTGTTTTGAATGAACATATTACATGTTGTTTAGTATTTACCCTTTTTTTTCTTAATTTTGAAACTTAAATAATAAGGTGACTAAGCCAGCTAAGACGACGAATATGGTGGTTTTCATTATAAGTAGATGTAATTGCAAATGTAGTTTTTTTTCAGAATATTTACACTTTCGTGTGCAACAAATGTTATATCAATCACAAGTAAGCGTTCGTTATACAAATTGACGTGCTGTACGTAAATAATATTCAGTATTAAGTTAAGATTTACTGTCTTTCTTATGCTGGAAGCAGTATCCATGATCAATATGAGTCTTTTATGTTGACTTAAATTTTGATTATAATTGTTAATCTTTCATAAGAGAATATATGAAAACCTCTGTTTTCATTATAAGTATTTCTTTCTTTTTGGTGAGCAGTATCAGCATTTGTTTATCAAGTTTCTACTGCAACGATTTTTTTATTATTCACATGAGAACAATTTCTTGATACATTGATGCTTCGTAATGATTAACACTGAATAAATTATTAAGTTAAGAGTATGTAACACTATGTAATATGTTTATGTCTTTTAAAAAATGAAACTATATTTTTTAAACACATGTTTAATATTTTATCTAACGGAAGACTATTTTATATAGATGTGAGAAACTTGTAATCATAACACCACGTTTGCATGTTGACAGTTTGAAATATACATAATCCTTTTGTTCTTATCCATATTTCAAAAAGTATCTAAGAAACATACATTCTTATGAAATGAGCAACGTAACAAACAAACACAACACACATTACTAATATAATAAATATAGTAACATTATTATTGTTATTACTAACATTATTATCATTAATATTGTTGTTATTACTATTATAACTTCATTATCCCAGTGGGTAACCAACGTCGTTTTAACCATTGTTTGAGAGTTAAAACTGAGGTTTGTCAAGCAACAAACCCCATATAAACTTTATTGAAACGTTGCATTTTGTAAAACCTTTGCCATTGGAATTACTATTGATGCCAACGTTGTATGATGGCGTTGTTTAAACGTTATAATAACTTTTTACTCAAGCGAACTTCAATACAACGTTGTATGAACATTTTTAAAACAACGGTGTTTCAACTTTAACGTTTGTATATCTATGGTTACATAAACGACGTTAATGAAACGGCGAGTACAGGTTTATTGTGGAATAGTTATAAGCAGACGTTTCAGTAACGTTGAAGCAACGTTGTTTTAAAAACGTTCATATAACGGTGTATTGAAGTTAGTTAGAATAAAATGTAAAATGTGTACAGAAAGTTGTTATAACGTTTAAGCAACGTTATCAAATGTTCATACAACGTTGGCTTCAATACTAACTCCAATGACAAAGGTTTTGCAAAATATAACGTTGTATAAATGTTAAAAGATTTTAAAACACCGTTGTAAGAACGTTATGACAACATTAAAATCTCCGTTGGGATGTTAATAGTTTTTATATTCTAATTATAAAAAAATCAACGAACAATTAAGCAAAGCCATATAAAAATAAAACGTCAACGTATATATTTTCGATATTACTAAACCTTGCCTATATTTATAAAACCTTCTTAACGCCATTTAGGTAAGCACCAACTCTAAATCTAACAAAGTATTTAAAAAGCTAGCCGTTTTTCGTTCTGTTGATTGCAACAAACCTATAACCAATGGTAAAAAATTGTTATTTACCGTAAAGTTTTTCACATGAATTCATCACGCTTGAAACCTATTTAGAAGACACGCGTACGTCAATATCTATTTCAGGCGACAAGTGTTTTCGACCAGATTGAATTAGGTATGTTAATTAATTTTTATACCATTTTATTCAGTATGTTCTTGTTTATCTGCACGTGAAATTTCAGCATGATTGGCATTGTGAAGATTAAACAGTTTAAGATTTATGTACCCTTTGATATTGTCGAAATTATAGATGTAAAATATGTCGAAAACAACATCGATTTCGCCAGCTTTACTATTTGGGGGAAACAATTTGTATGTGATATGGATTTTCGACATTGATTTGGGAATAATTTCCGTACATGTATTTGTTTCGATTGAATTTAATTATTAAACTTTTGTAATTCATAAAAAATATAGGTGATATTTATGATTTTAAAATTATTTCAGATGCGTGTAAACAAATTTAGAAAATTAAAGCAGTATGTCAGATCGATCGATAAAAGCGAGATTTTATAAGGGGATTAAAACATTGACAATGGTCCCAAAAGGCAATGAGCAAGGCAATAAAAGCTGTGAAATCATGTGTAATGGGGATCAAGGGAGTTAAATATTCCCAGAAATACAATAGCTGATCGTATCAAAAGTGTCAGAGAGTAGGAGGAAGCGTGCTCTCACAGATATTCAAGAGAACGATCTATGTAAGTTCATTGAGTACATAGACGGGAGAAGATTTCCTCTTAGTATTCATCAAATTCTCGGATACGCTTGGTGTATCGATAAAACTAGTGGGAGAAAAGTATTTGGAGATAATGGTCCAAGCAAGAAATGGTGGATGCAGTTCAAAAGTCTACATACAGATTACATCAGACAACGTAAATCAGATAGACTTGATCGGGGTCGAGCTTTATTTTCAACAGTTGGCCAATTAAAACATTATTTTGGTCTGTTGAAAAATGGCATGGATGAAAAAAGCTT
>JARUHE010358851.1:0-14461 GCA_031471125.1 Archaeomysis grebnitzkii
ATCCACATGTTCGATCCACATGTTCCATCCACATGTTCCATCCACATGTTCCATCCACATGTTCGATCCACATGTTCGATCCACATGTTCCATCCACATGTTCCATCCACATGTTCCATCCACATGTTCGATCCACATGTTCGATCCACATGTTCCATCCACATGTTCCATCCACATGTTCCATCCACATGTTCGATCCACATGTTCCATCCACATGTTCAATCCACATGTTCGATCCACATGTAGTAAAAGTTTCTTCATTGTAAGACGAATTATGTTTTTTTTCTCATATTCAGTTTTGTTTATATCCGAAAAAAAGTATGTTTTATGAAAACTATTTAAAAAAAGTTAAACTTACATGTATAATATTTTACAAAAATTAAACCTATAATAGAAAATAAAATGTAATACAAAATAAAAATTGTTAACAACACCAGCTACAATCTATAAGATTTGTGTGTTTTTTTCTAATTTATAGTCGGATTTAACAATTTGTTTCATTAGCTTAGGATGAAAAATCAAACATGTTTGTTTTCTTATAAATGTATTATTCTGAAAAATATAAATTGAAAATTTGTTTTAATTAACTTACAATGTATAATTAAATCCGAACATCTTGTTTTCTCGAATAAAAACAATTTTACAACAATAGAACGCAGAAAAACATTATTTTGCAAGAAAAGTCAAGATAAATTTAGTAAACAACTTGTGAAAAACGCAAACACATATACACGCATATATACACATACACACACACACACATACATAAAGACACATACACACGCATACATAGACACACGTACAGACGCAACTATATAGACTCACATACACACGCATACACATATACAGATACATATGCAAACATATACACACACATACATATTGAGATATACACACGCATACATAGACACATGCATACACACACATACATATAGACGCATACAAACGCATACATAGATACACGTATGCAAGCAACTATATAGACTCACATACACATGCATACACATATAAAAATACGCACACATATACATATTGACGCATACATAAATACCCATACGCACACACACAGACACATACATACACACACATACATATTGACACATACATACGCATATATAGACACATGTACACACACAATTATATAGACTCACATACACACGCAAACATAGACATACATACATACACACAAATGCACACACGCACACACACACACTCATATACACATACATACACACGCAGCCAAAGACACATGACATACATACGCAACGAAAGGAACAAATACAGACGCAAACACACACAAACACACACACATATATATATGTTTTAAAGAAATACATAAGCATTGCATCAAAAGACAAATTCTTTACCAAATATTTTCGTTCATCACATTCATTAAAATGTGTCCAACATCATTAAATAAATAATCATTTCAAATGAATGAGCTTAAGCCACAAAACATCTTTGCTTAAGCTGTAGCACAGATTTTCTCAAACTTTTTTGTGCAAAACTTGAATAGAAATATGCATTGAATGTAGTTGTGGAATATATTTGTTTATTTAGTATATTAAAAGTATTTTAAAATACATTGCAGAAGAAGGAAAATGAGTGACCAAAAATACGTTTGGAGATACATCAGAGGATCTTGCTTAGTGAACAGGTTAAATAATCAGGTTTGGGAAAGAAAAGAAAATGATGAAAAATGAAAATATAAATAAAATTATAAAAAAAAGGAATAGAAAATAAAAAACATAAATATAAATAAAAAATAAAATAAAATTAAAAAGAAAAGGAAAAAGAAAAAGAAAAACAAAAAAGAAATGAAGAAAAAAAATTAAAATGGTAAAGATAAAGATAAATACAAAAAATAAAAAAAAATAAAAAATGAAAACCTAAAGAGAAGTTAAATAAAAATGAAAATGAGAAAAATATAAAAAAAAAGATATAAGGTGAAAGAGGAAACAACAAAAAAACAAGAATAAAAAAGACAATAAGAATACAAATAAGAGAAGTAAAAATAAAAATAATTACAAAGAAAAATAATACAAATAAGAATAACAAGAAAGGAAAAGTGAGAGAAAATAACCCTAGATTCGAAAGAATATTGGAAGTACTTTATTCCACGAAAAAAAATTGTTTTATTTTGTAAATTGGATAATAAATGATAGGAAAGTTCTCTCTCAACAATTTCCAATATACAAAATCCAATGAATTCTCCTTTTTTCGAGGATTAAATTGTTAACAGCAACACTTTGAAAACTTAATGGAATAAAATGTTCAGTTTAATATATTTTTGTTTATTCAAAATGTTGAGACAGAAATGTTGAATTTTTTTTATTCAATTTACAAAACCAAACAAGTTTTACTTTTTACGAATATTAAGTTATTGGAAGATGTTGGCAATGAATTATTATTCTGATTCCTTCAAAAGGTGAACTTTTGGGGATTTGGTCTGAAAGATTGAATGTACAAGAAAAGCAAACACAAGAGGATAGATGCCAATAACTCCAGAGTTTCAGCATCAAAATACGTAGACTGAGGAAAAAATAAAGAATTTACAACTGAAACCTCGTACAAATTATAACTAATAATAACCATTCGTTTGTTAACCTTATCCGTAATCAGAGAAGTTTTTGAATTGTAATTGATAAATTTATAACTATGTTCTACAATTAATGGGCGCAATAAATATACGGTAGATGACAATTTGGTGAAAGAACATTGGGTCTGAAAGAGAACTAAGGTCTACCACTTTATACTACCCTCCAGTTACAGTATTGATTGATTGATTATATAAATAAACAAGCCAATGTCATCCAGTTTCATGAGCCACTAAATTAGAAATTAATTAGAACCTAATGAAGCAATTTATACAAAAGACAAACCATGTTTCCAGTACCTCAAAGCGATCTTACCTAAAATAAGTGAAATCAAGCTAAACGACTCTATTTGTCCGTCCTTATAGATACATAGTTGCAGAAGACGATGAATTATCAAATCGAATATCTACAAAACATGTGAGGTGATGAGAAATTTTGTTATCAAATTCAGTTTCATTGCACCAATTTTATTATAAAATGAGAACTATGTTTATTTTTCTGAAACTTGGTGTACACTGTAGCTATCATTAGCACAATGTACATACAATACAACAACCGTTTTGGTTTGTCCATAAGTTTATGTTCATAGAATTCTGAAAATTTTTTACTTGTTTCAATTCTCAACAAATTTCGATATAGTTCGTTATAGCAAATAGTGTTCATTCAATGGTTATTGTGTCTACATTTAGTTTCTTTATAAAAACGCTTAATTATTTTTAAGTTTTATTATAGTAAACAGTATTGAATGATTATAATGTCTCTGTTTAGTAGTATTTAGCAACCAACGTAATAACGTTGTTGCCATATAGTATTTTCAGCTCATTTATGTATGATGGCGCAATCGTTCAGAATAGGTTCCTGGTTAGGTCCACGTGGTGATGTCGATCAATTCATTCCCGAAGGCAGAGGTAAAATATTTCCTCTTCTCTGTTTTTGTTGCTGCGAGGTTGTCCTCCCAATATGATGTTGACCTGTAATAGCAATAAACTTTAATTGGAGTAAACCTATCTGGTCGTATGCAAGGTAACTTCTAACTTTGCAGTGAGGTAATCTGTTAAGCTGTTAGTACTAAACTCGGTCAACATTCAGTTTAGCAACCATTTCATCTAGTACTTTTGGAGAAGTTTGAACATAGCTAATAGGATTTTTTGGTCACTGAAAACCTTTTTAAGAGAAAAGTTAGGTTAGGTAAGGTTAGGTGTGGTCACGGTAATGATAAATTCACCTCGTATTTCAATTTGAAACTATTTATAAAGTAGTTTAAAAAAGTACATTTCAAAATAAAAATGGTCGCAAGCCGAATTTTCACCAAGTTTGAACATAGCTAATGGGTGTTTTTGGTCACCGAAAACCATTTTAGGCGCAAAGTTAGGTTGGGTAAGGTTAGGTGTGGTCACGGTTATGGTAAATTCACCTCGTATTTCAATTAAAAACTATAAAGTAATTTATAAAGAAAATTTCAAAACAAAAATGGTTGCTAAACTGAATTTTCACCCTAAACGGTTCACCAACCAAATATTTTGCAGGGCTGCTGTACTTTAGCATGTTTAAAAAAACTTATTTCAAGTATACTTTTAATGTACATATCTTGGGTGGAGAAGGCATAAGACAAGGCTATGAGTGCAACTGAAAGTAAGAATAGTACGAAGACCGATAAACTTGTAATAAACTGACTACGGTTAAAGTCCAGAAAGGCTTCACCAAACTGTACGACAACAGCATATTTGAAGTTTATGCGTGGTAGTGGCATGGTCTTGGTTACCTAAAAAAAAACATAAAAACACACCTAACCCAACTCTCTCATATTTCCAGTGTGATTATATACATAATAGGATCTATAAAGTCCTGATAAAATATTTAAAATTATAATACTAAATGTCTTAGTGACTAATGGCGGATATACGATTTAGATTTGCGATATATAACCTTGGTAAAACTTGCAAACACCAACGCTAGTGTACGAAAACTTATGTAATATAAAACCCTTTTTAGCTGTGACGTCATACTCGGCTGAAGTCATACTTTCAAATAGGATTTAGGCTACATAAACCAGTATTTAAACAAATGTGTACTGTTTGTCACCTGTATCTTTTGCCCTGTGGCGTAAATGTTGGCCCAACATTTTTCCTTTTGTTTGTTATTAGATTATTTTTCCATCCATGATTATTTGCCCGTTTGCTTTTGTTCTTGGTTTGCTTCCCATGGCTAGGATTGTGAAAGTTTCGGTGTTTGTTTTGAGTTTCCAGTCCTTTTCGTATTTGTTGATTTTCTCACTGTTTTTTCTTGAAACATTTTTCGCCTTCATCTTCATGAGATTATTTGCGTGATGTCATCTGCGAATACGATTTGTTTTGCATTGGGTGCTGGGATATCTGCTGTGAATATGCTATAAAGTATTGGTGAGACGGCTTCCGTGAGGCACGCCACTCCGCATCTCGAATTCTTCGCCCAGCATATTTTTCTCCATCTGTATTTTAGCAATTCAGCACCAAGTAGATTGAAAACAAAAGATTATATACCATTTCGGCAGCACTGAACTGGCGGTTGTGTCAATGCTCTTCAGTTGGGCATTTGCAATGATTTCAGTTATAAGAAGTTTATAACCTTATTGTGAAGCAATAAGGTTATATTATTTTGATTGAATTAAGAGTCCGAAACGGTTATATTCACCCTTCCAATGAATGTATTGAAGCCAGAGGTCGTTGCCAAACATATGTTTGGGGCGGCTTTTGGTTTAATTTACGTTAAGTTAATTGTTAATCACACAGCAACAAAATAATCAGACGCATAAAGCAAACCATATTCCAAAACAATAATTACACCATAAACAAAGACATCCCACTTGAACAAACCACAAACCAAACAATCAAACAAAACAGGAAACTCATAGGCTACACACCCACTTAGTAGCAAACCACACCAACCATAGACAACCCAACAAAGTACTAAACAGAACCGCACCAGACAAACAACATGCGCAGAACAGTGGCATAACTCCGAACAAATAAATCACCACATCTACTTGAATACTTGCACAAAATAGCCCCAGACTCACACCCATCACCCAATTTCCCATTGTCTCAACAACACATTCATAACACCACACACCCTGTTCGCATGCCTGCATATGTCAACGGACATGGCTCGGAGGCCCTCTGGGCTGAGCCGATGGTTGGACCTGCTGGGATATGGGCTGGACCCGCCGACATGAGCGCTCCATCCTCTGTCAGTGTTTCTCAACAGGTGGTTCAAGGAACCACTTGGAACCACTTAGTCGTTCCCGGGACCATCTCGTATGGTTCCTGGCCTAAGGACTTCTTATTTATAATCACAAGGTATACAAACGTTTTAAATTATGTAAATGTTACTAAGATCGCATACTATGAAAAAATGTGCATACATCTGTACAATAAAGCTTTTTTAAGGTATGTAAGATTTTAATATAAAAAAAGCATTGGGATCCCGTTTTCTTTGATACCCTGGTGGCGTTTTGAGAAACTAGGATAGCCATTAAAAATTAAAAGCCGTAGAAGTGGAAAATATTACGACAATTATTGATAGTTGCTATAAGTATATTTCACTGAAATTACTACAGCTAATTATTAAAATACCATAATTTATGTTAAAATATTTCAAATACGTTTTATGAGTGTTCAAAAATAAATAATTTGGTAATTTTGTGTATGACCATTTTCTGTTAAACTTCATTTGACAGAAGATTTTCTTAATTGGTAACTGCAACATTTTTAATGGGATATTGTGTTTTACCTGTGATTAACTTGTTACTTTTGCAGTCGTTAAGATAGCGATTAAAACATATTTTTTCTATTGCTCAACAACTATCTTCTCACTAATATTAACTGTTAGTATTGATAAATTATTACTTAACTTATTTAAAAAATGTTAAAGTTAGAACCATTATTTAATTTAAATTTGAAATGTTAATTTAAAATATTAATTATGTATATTTTCTGTTATTCCGACATTGTATACACATTTCTCACGTGTGTAGTTATTGATATTAATATATTTATTTTATAAAGAGTTTATTTTATGTTTCCTTCCCAAAATGTTATATGTATATAGCCAGCTAGCCTATAAGCTAATATTTTAGAATAGCTACTTCTGGTGATCCTCGAAAATATTCAGTTTGTATACTGTGGTTCCCTCAGAAAACAGGGTTGAGAAACACTACTCTATGTCGAGGATGGAGGGGGGGAATCGACAACAAGTAGAGATAAACTAATTTAATTGAAATTAGTGAACATTATTTTAATATATAATTAATAAGTTACAAGAAACTTGTTTGTATTTGAATTAATAAATGCCGAATACCGATTCATAATTAGTTGAAACGCACGAGATAAATTTAGTGAACTAAGTTCACTCTAAAACTAACACAATTGTATCCATGATACGATCTTCACACGGTGCTCCGCGCGTAGACGCAACCCATGCGTGCAATATGCGCTCGAACGGTTTTCCTATCAAGTACTAT
The DNA here is from genome assembly GCA_031471125.1 of Archaeomysis grebnitzkii. NCBI lineage: Eukaryota > Metazoa > Arthropoda > Malacostraca > Mysida > Mysidae > Archaeomysis > Archaeomysis grebnitzkii. Next base: position 7,096 of record JARUHE010358851.1, read on the forward strand.
CACAGATCAACTGGTAGTATCCTCGAAAACCTAATTTTTAATATTAATTATTTTATTTTGTAAAACAGCACCGTACCTAACCTAACCTAACCTAAATAACATGAAAGTTGCCATTGGAGAACTAAAATTCTTACAAATTTTCCTAATTTGATAATAGTTTCTTGTTAGGTGTTGCTAGAATTGATTAACACATCTAAAGTAGGCTTTAGTCCAAGACCTTGATGGGGCTCACAAGTTTTGTTTCATAAATGTAGGGTAAAATGCCGTATTATCACATAATTAGGGATCTTCCTTCAAAGAAACCCTCGTTGGTAACTAGAAAAAGATCGTAGGAAAAAATGTTCTTTAATAAAAGCTTAGAAATCACTTGCTCTATAAAATCTTTAGAATAGGTACTAACTAGACAAACTTGATAAAGTTTTTTCGAAGTTGAAATAAAAGTTCTTGCTATCAAGCCTATACTAATCTGAAGGGAGTTGATTGGTGGTACGGATCTAACAATAGGACGCTTTAATCTGTATAAACATTAAGTAAAATACAAATGTTTTGTTTTTCATCCATGTACACAGAATATATATTTACTTTAAAACTGCTTACACAAAATAATAAGGCAGCCAATGAGCCAAGGAACTTTAGTTTCCTCTACATGTCTTTATTTTCTTGATAGGTATTGCTACAATTCAATTTTACTACTTAGCTGAGTAGTTCTACCTTTTTGATCAAAACTATAGTTTCCTGTGCATAGTTAGTATATAGTAAAAAAGGAATACCTAAACACGAATAAGTTGCACAGTTTTAATAATATTAATTTAGGCCGAGATAAAGAATTGCAGTATAGTGGTGCCAATAAATTATGGCATCATTTAACTATTATTAATGTTAGGTTTATTTATTAATACGGTTTCGAAAGGTTTGGTGATGTTAATAACAGTTCTTAAGAATTTTTTTTCAAGGAGAATTATATTCTTGTTGTACTAGGAATTTCATAAATTTAAATGTTATACAGCACCATTGTGTTCTAAATGTTGTTTACCTATTATCTAATACTCTATTAAATCGTGAGCTTATTCCAAGCATTTTATAATCTAGAATCCATTAAATATGATTTTAGCTGTTTTTTGGTTGATTCCAGACACTGTTGAAATTGGAGACATCCTTCGAAGAGAAGACCAAGTTTTTTTCAGCCAAACTAATGAAGAGACCGAGTCTACATCTGAACCTGAACGGAAAAGACCCCGAAAGCTTGTGTAAGTTCATGAATTCCTTCATTCAATAATCTCGTTCACCCTCCTCCTCCATAAAGTGGGAGGGTAAAATATTTTTTACCCTCAATATGGGACTGTAATTGTATTTTCAAAATATTAATTGTGGTTATTTACATAATAAAATATCGGTGATCCAAAAATGCATTGTTACAACTACCGACAAGATTTACTTTTAGTGCGTGTAGAAAACATTACTAGCAAATCTTAGATAAATCGATAATTTTGAAAGTCGACCAAAATATAAAGGACTGGCACGTAGAAAACAAATATGCAGCAGATCAAGAACTATTGATTGTTTGATTTGACCAAACAAAAAATAAACAAAAAAATAAATCTTCAATGGCGAAGTTTTTTTATGTTTTTAATTTATCGAACTAGAGAACTGATTTTCTTTTAGAATCCACGATCTTTCGATATCTTAAGTTATACATGTAGTGTTTGGTTGTAAGAACTAATGTTTAAATGCAGTTGATCTTAACAATTGTTACTGATAAGTTACAAATAAGCTGATGTATTTATTAAGGATCATATTGATGAATGTTCCTTGCATTTTTCAAAAAAGTAAAAAAATGCTGTTTGAATACAACTTTGTAGTATTCCATATGACCTAAAGTTAGCTTACAATATTTTGTTTTGTTCACACTGAAGTATTCGCTGTACAACGTCGGTCTTTGATAAGATTTTAATAAATGCACCTTTTATTTTTATAAACTAAAAAAATGTAATTAAAGATACTTTCCTCAACAATTTAAAAGAACTTTATTTTTTTAATAATCTCCGGTAACTTTCTAGTTCAGTCGCTAACTTGGTTCTGATGATCGCTTAAAGATAACTAGGAATTCAACGTTGTAAGAATCCTAATAGCATTGTCTTCTATGGTGAAATATTGTAATGTAAACACGAAGTGTATTTGTGAACATAATAAGTTTTCATAAATTTCCATAAATTTGTCAACCTCAATACTATTTATATTTCGAGAATGCTTTTATAACTTTTAGAATAAATATGAATATGTTGAGATTAAAATGTTTCACCTTTCTCAAACTTTCAGGATTTTTAAATATTTTCTTATTTGATTAGAACATAAAATATAAATACATATAAATAAAGATAATAATATATAATGTATAACATAAAATATAAATACATATAAATAAAGATAATAATATATAATGTATAACATAAAATATAAATACACAAAAACAAAGATAATTAATAATAATTGATTTTCTCTTGAAGGAGGTTCGTGACGCAAAGCGGGCCCTCCGACCCTACCGAAGACCGACCTTCGCGTGTCCGTTCCATGTCAGATTATTTTGTCTCCTTCTTCTCGAAGCCAAAGCCCGAAGGCGCTGCAAAAGACCCTTCTGACGAAGGATCATCCGCAAGAGCAGCCTTCACTACTGAAAGGGAGCCTTCCGTGAGAACCTCCGCTACACAAGGGGAACCTCCTTCTCCAGGTTCTTCTGCCAAGGACATCTTCATCGCCTGTCTAGAGTCTGACCTAAAGTGGTTCGTCATTTGCTTGGTTCTGAGCGTCTGCATCGTCGTGCTTTCTATCGATATTTCCATTCGTAAGTTTTCAAGTTTAGATTTTCGTACTTCGTAAAAGTTGGGTATTTTATATTTTATTTGAAGTTGAAGAATTTATTGTAAAATAAGAGTTCATTTTAACCTTTTAATGTTTTTTTTTTAAATTCTATTTTTTTGAAAGTAGATTAGACAATTTTTATCGACCGTGCCAGCGGCGAAGCTCTACTAAGGTGTTCCTATTCCGTCGTTTCAGTGTCCGAAGTTGTATCCAAAATATTAAAGTGTTTTGTTTGTTGACCTAAAGTTATTATTTGCATCTCAATGAACAGCTATGAGGTGAAGATTAGAAGTTCCCAAGTAACATTTTTGAAAACTTTAATTTTTGAAATAGGATTTTTATGATTTTTATTTGTGGAGAGATTCGTGATTTAGAATGATCCATCTGTATAACTTAAATTTGTTGGGATAACTACATTGTTATATCGACTGTTGAATTCAGAGCAAATCTTTATAGAGATCTCTGCTATAAGCTCGTAGGGTTTGATTTGTAAGAGTTAATCTTAAAAGTTAGTTAGTGCGGTTTATACTAATCCTAATTCATTTTTTTCAGTTGCATCTGAATGCGGACCGAAGAAGGCTTAAATTTATTTTATTAAATTTTAAAGTTTTTAACCTTTAATTTTATTTTCAATTAACTTTAACGATTAAATATTTATATTTTAATTTAAGATTTATTTTTAATATAATTACAAATGTCAAATCCTACTCAAAAATATGCTACTTCTAATAAATATAGGTTATGATTTTCTTTTACTTATCCTTAAGAGGCTTAATTTAAAGCTTTTATCCAACTGATATTACCCGTGTAAGAAAGGTACTCTGGCTGATAACCCTTGAAGTTCTACGAATTACGGTTTTTCTTGGATACGAACTCGTTACTTTGAATTTCAAGAGTCAAAATAGTCACTGATCTAAGACTGTAAAAAGATCCCATTTGAATTCTTTTTTATTTTACATCCGCTTTTTTCAAGCATAACTGCACTCTAATGTATGTTGCTTAAGAAACTAATTAGGGTTTTGTATCAACTTTATAGCTTACATATTTCATTGGAACCTATTTGTTTTACTTAAGGTTCATGTTTGCAATAACTGAAACTATTTTGATAGCGCAACCTTTTTTTTGTAGAAGTCTATTATCAATTTCTGAATATTTCATTTTACGGGGTTATAGTGAGAAACAAACCGGACAAATGATATTTGATTGAACGTCCGAATCATAAGCTTATACGATTAACTCTTTTCACATTGTAGGAGGTGACTGAGGTTTTTCATTTAACACCAATTTATATTTACTTTGTAGATTATCGTAATCACTTGTATTTCACTGATGGCTTATGTTGATAATACCCAGTTGTAACTATCTTGTAGGCCTGATCCAAATAAATTATTTCCAGCCTTGCATTCCTTGAAACCTCAGTTGCGAAGATCCGACAGCTTATGCTGACACAACAATTGAAGATAATTTAGATAAATGATTGTAAGATTGAGTTTAGTCCTAGGTACGAAGCAATAGTTAGCCAAAGTTGACACTAGCCATATTTCAATAGTAGTTGGTCAATCAATAATCAAAAGAGTTAAGTTCAATTAATTTTGGTGTACAATTTGACTCTGATGATATTACCATCACACATTGATATTTACCGAAAATTATGCCTTAAGATTTAAAATTAATCTGGAAAACTTTCTATCCCATGACCTACTGAAATCATTAGTTCATTGTTTTATTAGTATTAACATTGACTATTGTAATAGCCTTTAGATATAAATGCTTCCTAAAGATATAAACAAACTTCAAAAAGTACAAAATTCTACTGCCAGTTTATTTAAAAGCTCTTCAAAATTCTGGCACATAACTCCTATAGTTGACCAACAATATGATTCCCTGTTGATGTATAGTGATAATTTTAACATGAGTCATTTCATAATGAGTTCCACTTATCTTGGTGATCTTTCTTTTATGCAGCACCTAAACTGGAATTCATCTCCTGAAACACTAAAGTGTAGAACTTCATTTTTGGTTCTTAAAACCAATTAAAGTAAACGTCTTTTTAACCTGAATGTTTAGTAGGGGTGACCCTATTTTTTTTTATCAATTTAGTTGTGTGTGTTGAATGTAATTGTATTTTACAATTTTGCATTTTCTGTATTTAATGTTTGTAAACCGTTCAAAGTGATTTTTTAATGTTGACGCTTTATAAGATTTTTGAATTAATTATTAATAGGTCAAACTTAGGAAAACTTTGAGCATGTGTAGAATATTTTACCAATCCTGACCATTGTTTCTTGCCAAAATAAATTTCAAGATTAACTTTAAAAATTGACTAATGCAAGTTCGTGAATGTAGAAGATCTTTACGGATCTAAAAACGGCATGGTCTTGTATTCGGTTGAAGTCAGAGTTGATACATCTTCGTTCATTTTATTTATTTTCTGGGAAAAGTAACTGAAAAAATCCATATTGACTATGCAATAAGATCAAGTACATTTATCTTTGATATTTAATGTTCAAGCGTTTTCATATTTCGATACAGCTTGTTTGAATGCTTGTATAACAACTTTGCACAATGCTTCCTGATGAATAATGCAATGAAGTTTGAGTTTTTCTTATCAATACTGAAGTGTTCGTGGATCAATGCAACAAATCCCCTTTTCTCTTCCACCATTGCTGGTGCTCCATCTGTGATTACTCCAGAAAGCTTTGATAAATCAAGATTCATTTCAGTAATCGATTAAATTAGTTTCAAAATTATCTGCTCCAGCGCCGGTGTTCTTCATAGTAATCAATCATACAACTTGTCCACGCTTTCAAACGGTGTTATACACACCCCTTACAAACACTGTTGACAAGTAACCTTTAACCTGTGTTTTCTTCGATAACAATGGAATAATACTCCATGGCTGATATTTCTACCAGCTGTCCAATTAGCATTGTTATTGTTTTTGTCAATACGATGATCAAAAAAATACATCCTTGTTCTGAATAAACATCGAAAATCCTTTGAGGAAGTCGCCATCTGTAAAAGATTTCCTTCTTTCTGAAATTAGTTTTTGACACCTCTTAGCACGGTGTTTCGGTCACTTTCCTCAACTGTTCTAGTGAAAAATGAGCACATCTTTTAAGAGTTGTTACTCAACCATGCAGCACCTTTTTCTCTATATTTTCCTATGAAGCTGTCGTACATATTATGACGCGATTCATAGTGCCGTTTAACATTTAAAACATTTATTGCGGTAATAACTCCCTGACAAATTAAGGGGAGACATTTCGCATTGTGCTCCATGGAAAATAACTACGTGTCCAGTCATCGTTGAAAGTTCGGTCTTTCAAACCCAGTTTTATATTGTTGTTTAAATGGCCTTGTTTTTGCTAAGGCAAAAAACTTTGATAAAATTATAAGCAATTAAAATAGATGTTAAATTTTACCTTTTAAAAGAGCATAATAATTAACACAATTTATCATTCATAATAAAATAAACATTTTAATCAAATACGGATACCAGGTATGCAGTTGTCTTCCTATCGATGAAAACTTCGCGTTGCAGTGTCTGAAGCAGCATTTAGATCCGTACTCCCTATGCTTGAACTGTCAAAAACGGTATTTATTGCAGCGCAACCTACCGGGAAGCCATAAAACTGCACATTTCTCTAAATAATCTTGTTATCCAGGTGCTGACAGGCCAAATGAGTCACTCGAGGGACACATTTGTCCTGCGAGCCAGTGGTTGCCGAAACAAAAAGTTTTTGTTTAATTATAATTTTTTCAACGTCTGGGGTAATAAAGTGGATTAATAAATCAAATTAAATTTTTGTTTTTAAAAGTTTTGTCATCAAAATGTTTTATAAATTATCAACATTTGCTTAGGCAATACGTTGTGAAACGCGAGCGAAGAGAAGCTGTTTATCATATGTCCATCTAACTTTTGTTTTTGAAATGTTTTATTTTTGTTCCTTTTGAAGGACTTTTATCTTTTGATTTAACATTATAAATATTTTAACTTATTTCATAAAAATATAGTTTTTAAATCATGGCAACGAATTTTGTTTTTCAAATGTAAATGTTAGTTGTAATAACATCACGTTTAAGGAATTACTGGAAATTTATTTTATTTAATCATAATCCTATACGATTTAATTTTATTCTATCACATCATAAATGTTCTCACAGATCCAATGATACATCATAGAGAAATGTTTTACTTTTAAATATAAATGTTAGTTATTGTGTAAAAAGATTCAAGCTTAAGGCTTGTAGTAACTTTGTTACACTTCTTATATTCTGTAAATTAAAACTGTAATACAAATAAACTTAAGTTTAGTTTGTGTTGTTACTAAAATAAAAATAATGTTAGCTGAGTTTTCCACATTAATACAGGGCGCAGCTAGACGTATGAGGTAATTTCTGCTTTTGATACTGTTCAGATGTGATTCACAGTTATTGGTGCAACGATTTTCTATCGGCTTTGATTAGCCTTGTCTTAACCCTTTTCTCAACCTGTGTTATATTATTT
>JARUHE010358962.1:0-17805 GCA_031471125.1 Archaeomysis grebnitzkii
TTACCCCCGTCGATAATCGGGTATTTTGTTAAGACCCGGGTCCAGCTCTAGAGCCTAGAAATTTATTCAAAACTGTATAATTTGTTATAAGGTTTGTGAAATTAAAATTTGTTAATCAATAACTTTATATTTGTCCACCTTGTGTCTTTTGGTTGCACACAGAGGATGGCCTGTTGGGGCCAAGGAATAATCCTAGTCCAATGTAAACTTAAAGAACCTTATTTTACCATGAACAAATCATGACCGATCCTTTATCTTATTAATCCAACCCTAAGACCTGAACTATGCCGAATACAATATGGTGGTGAATATGGATCTTCAATTTTATACTGGTGGCGAGGTGGAGGAACGATTCTGCCACCACATGATAGCTTCGTTTTAAATAGGATAAAAAATACACCAACCTTTATTATATATTAATCAAACTTGTATAAACTTTAAATATAGAAATCTAATTAAACTATTGAAGACTGGTAAAATACAGAGGTAATTAATTTTCTTTAAAATCTAACTTAAAAATAAGTTTTTTAATGAAGTGTACAATTATTTAAATTTGGTTTTGCTAACTATTTTATAGAATAAACATGAATGATTTTGAAAGAACTACAAAAATCCTAATCAACAGAATATATATATTTATACTTATGCCTTTAACTGCAACCTGAATATACTCAGTATTGTAGTACTCTAGCAAATTGCCATGCAAAAAGCATTATGCTTAAATAATTGATAATATATTCACAATGACAAGAAAAATATCATTGCAGTACAATATAAAATAATTTAATTGCAAAGGAGCATCTTTCAAAAAAATAAAGAACATGTTTTTGTGAAAATTGATATTGGTAGAATCTAATTAACCAAAATAACTCGACATTATAAACACCGATTGCGTTTATTTGTAGTTCGTAATGCGGTGTGGCCAAAACTATTCACCAAAATTTTGTTTAGGTTTCCTATCTGAAAAATAAAATGGTCTTTAATTTATTAATCCTAATGACCACATTCAATGGTCTTCTTATTTTAATTTCCATCCAGTAACCATGACTAACCAGACAACAAAAGTTTCCTCATATCATTAATTGCCAATTGAAAACAATGTGCTCTCTAAAAATTAGATTTGGGACACATCAAAATATTGAATGTTTATGGATAAATTCGTAAAATATCATTATAATTATTTGGAGATTTTTATAATTTTTAGAAATAATTAGTATTAGTGAAACTGGAAAAATCTGGTAAGATTATACATTTACAATAAAGAAATAATTTTGATGCAACAAAAAAAATAACTACAAGAAGTCCCAAAAATTACAAGTTTCTCAATATTCCTTTTTGTGTCCCTCAAGTGTTAAAAAAATTCGGAAGATCTGATAATTGCATCTCAAATCCTAACAAATTTTGCTTGAAGAAATCAGACAGTTTATACAGGATTGGTGATGTAAATAAAACTTATTGATATTTAAAAAAGTCGACCTAATCTGTACCGTGGAAGAGCGAAAAAAGGGAAGTTAATGATGAGAAAAAAAAATCTCGACACTGAAAGTGTGGACGGTCATAGCAAATGCTCTCAGAGTTGAAGGAAGTAATTTTCTTCTATAGTCCGAGGTAAGTTACTGTGCAAATCATATGGATCGACAATAGCACAAGTGAGGTAACCCACAATCAAATGAAAGAGCTTACCTTACCTGTGCTATTCTCGATTTGTATATGGTAACTTTAGACTACTGGTAAATATTGAAAATGGTGAAAAACTTACTAATCATTGTATAAAAGTGATCTCTACATAAAAAAAGCATCCATTATAACTCCTGTGCAATGTTTGAATTACCCAATAGTAAATCAGATCCTATTATCTGACTAAGTATAGTAATTCACCTTCGGTAGAGAATAATACTGTGAAAGCGATAACACTTATTATGGATTACATGAACAGCACATTAGTTATGGAGGGAAATGGTGGTTCTATATTACAAAATTAAATTATTGAAAGAATTTCAAAAAGCGATCAAATATTTTCCTAAAAAGCGATCAAATATTTTCCTTCATCGTCTATCAACTAATGTGCAAATTGAGAGGATTGGCCAAAAGAGCATGTTTGAAGGTTGTGATAGAGCTGTGGATAATTTAACAAAGATTTCCAAAACGGTTACTGTATATTAATTTTAGATAGAACTATGGCTAATTATGAAGCAATTATGGATGCCTAAAAATATTAACAAGTAAAAGTATTTTGAGCAAAAAATGAAAACATAAATTAACATGTACATAGATGGACGATATAAAGCTGAAAGCTTTAAGTTAATAATGATAATAACAATGCAATAAACAAAAATAGACACAAGAGGATTTGCTAAAAATTTGCAGGCATACACCACATGCTCTGTGCAATTAGTGTTTTGGAATTTCGGCACTAAAAATAATTGTTTAATGCGTTTGCTCAGCACCATTTTTTTGCTGAAATCAAAGGTTTTAAAATGACGATATATTTTCAAATATGATAACCATCTTCAAAATAAAAATGACATGATAAGAACCAAACTTAAAATAAAACTGACATGATAAGAACTAAACTTTAGAACCAATATTGAAACTGTGTCAACCTGATCACCGTTCTTATTTGGATCGACAATAGCACAAATGAGGCACCTCGCATCGAAAAAACAGATTACCTCACTTGTGGTATCTGTCCATCCATTTAACATACTAAAGGTTTGTGGACTATAGACATAAACTTGAAAGAAAACTTTGGAATCTTCAAGTTATTTTACACCAAAAGATAAGAATTTTCAAACTTTTGATATATGGAGTTATTGACCTACATTTCTTTCAATTATTGTACATGGCCTTTACTTTTCCACTGACATACGGGACTTAATTTCTTTCTACTGGAATATAGACATCCTCATTACTGTCTATTGGAATATGTACAATACAAATGGAGCTTCTATTAGGATTGTATTTCCACGAATATTAGATGTAAAATGCAACTTTATAATTTAGTGAAAACATATCTTTTTCATGAGGATGAACCAAGAAATTCTAACGTACAATTATCACAGAACATTATTGAACATAACTCACATTTGAATGTCTTTCACAAATCATAATACTAACATACAATTAAATAAATTTTATTTAATAAACCTATAATAATAAAAATAAAATATTTTTTATCCACTAACTAAAATGTTAATCAATTTAACTATCACAGAGTTTAAAAAGCTATTTCACATAAAAATGTTTTATCAATATTTCTTCAAACCACTTGCAAAATAAAGAAACAACTTAATGAACTCAAAAATAAAATAATTATGAAATACAAGTGGTTATGAAGTATTGCAATTTAAATTAAAAGAACACAAAAAAATTAAAATGTTAATATTAATGAAAACTAATTCATTAATGGAACATTATTTATCATTTTAGATACATTCGTGCATCTTACTCATTTGTGAAGTAAAACATTTCAACTGAATATATAACTTAGCTTAAATATTTTTTCTGACAAATATATAAATTAAAACTAAACTTTAACGGTCTTATTTGGCATAAACTCTCCAACAAAGCAAGTTAATATTACATTGCAAAAAATAGTCTTTTCAACATACCTTAACTAAAAACACTGGAAATATTATCAACTATCAAAGAGCTATCAGCTTTTTGACGGAGGTTTTCAATTTGTAAGAAGGTTGAAAAATACTTCACAATATTTTCTAGCAAAAAATACAACTTTTTTTGAACAATAAAACATGTTTGATAGTAAATAAAAGATTAAATCGTTTAAAAATGCTCAAGCATGAAATTATATTTACAATTTTACATTAAATTTTTATTAAGAAACTAAACCTTGTGATGGGTTAAATTATTTGCGCAGCTTAAGATGCAATTTTTTTTAATAAGATGTACAATTACTTAAAAATGAATTGAATTAAATTTCCACATTTTTTTATCAAAATTTTATATAAAATATTTTATCAACTAAATTTATTAACCATTTCTATGAAGATTTTGATATTATTTACATACTTCAATATTATTTATGTACACTCATCTCTTAAAATATTGGCATAAGCTCCACCTACTTAAATTTGATTTTTGGGATTTTAAATAAAATAAATGTACACATGAACAAAATTTGTCCAATAAACATTGCTATAACTTTAAACAAATATTTTGTCACTTTTAAAGTACCAAAGACATAAATTGAAATATCTAGAGCTTAGGCCTCAACTTTATGAGCCATTGTTACATACTTTAACAATTTTCTACTTACACTTGCCTCAATCATGATGGAGCATTTATTTATCATACAAAAAGAAATTTACACCAAAATGTTTGCTGCACCCAGTGACACTGATATTTGTGAGGTTTAAATTGAGCAAAACATAATAATGAAAATGGGCTGGTAAAATAAGAATTTTTTTCTAGAAAAGTGTAAAATCAAAGTGTGATCAATTTTAGGCTTGGCGGTATTTTGTCGATAAAATTTGCGGGGAACTGTCCTTTCTGCTCATTGAGCTCACCATAGATCCACTCCTCATTGAGCCGTCCAATTAGTTTGATAGTAGCACCTTCATATATAGTTAGATCCTCTGGCATCTCTGCGGCAAAATCATACAAAGCTGTCGCATAAAGAATATTTTCATCGGAAAATGTACGATTTTCTTGGCAAAGTTCTTTTGCCGGGGATGCGTATGCACTGTAATTTAAAGAGACGGTTGGAGTTTGCTCAGATTTTGTTGGTAAGGGAATAATCACTTTAATAAAATTTGAGGGAAACATCCCCTCTTGAATACCAAGTCTTCCAAAGAACCACTCTTCACTCATTGAGTAGAGCAGTTGGATTTTGTCACCCACCTTGAACTCCAGATCATCAGGCTGAGTCTTCTCAAAGTCGAATTCTGCAATACCATATGGCTGGTCTCCATCTTCATCCAGGCTCAGTGGCCGAGGAGGGAGTGGAGGGCCATCAAATGGGATGGAGGAATTGTCCAACAATGATGGCATAGTCGTGGACTGTGGTAAAGTTGATAAACAATTTTGTTCTTTGTTTAATGTTGTCGTTTTTGGTCTAATGATCGTTGTTCTGAAGTTACTTTTAGGGTTATCATTGGAAGTTTTTTGAATTTCCGAAGCAGAAGAAGATTGGAATAATGGATTTACATCGGCTTCTTTATTCTCGTTTTGTTCGACAGCTAAGATTTCGGAGACCTGACTTCTTAAGGCGATCATTTCGAAAGGATCGTCATTGAAGGAAATGCTGTTACTCAAACTATTGACACTGGACACTCTAGTTCCGAAGCCACTGTCATCGAAGCAACTCTGTTTTTTAAACAGATTTTCCTCAAAAGAATCAAAGCTGTTCATCTTTGAACATTTCTCACGAATGGGACCAAAAGGATCCTGAGCCAAGCTTTCCTCCTGGATGGAACCGAATGGATCAAAGTGGTCGTCGAAACCTCCACTGTGCGTGCCAGACGTCTCGCTGCTGAAGCTGTTGACACTTAAACCGTCGCTACCGGATCCCGTCGTTGGGGAGTGCGGCGGAGAGGCAAAGTCGATGAGACAGACTTCATTCACTCTCGGTCCATTTGATGTTGTATGATGTTGGTTCGGTCTTACTTGAGGAGAAGGATTATGCGATGAATGATGACCTCGTAATCTGCTCAACAACCTAGATTTGTTTTTTTGGTTTCGTTCAGGTTTAGAATGAATGCCCTGCAAGAAGTATTTGACAATTATGGATGCAAACTCAATCTAATGGCTATGAGAACATTATTATAAAACTATTTTGCTAAAAGTTTCAATCATTTTAGCAAGAACATAGCTTATTCATTAAACAATTGTATGAAAGTTAACTATTACTCCATGAACTGAACAGTTCAACTTTCTCGTGACCATTCAGTAATTTATGTAAAAATAGCCATAGATGACCTGCAAACTCGCGTGGCTATAATTCAATAAATATTTATTTTATAAAAAAAATGATTCTGTTAATGTTGGTTAGATTGTCATTATAAACAACTTTTGTTTAATAAAATTTTCTGTAACTCTTCTAATAAAAAACTTTAAACTTTTGATCAAAAATTTGCAGAGTTGAAAAATTCTGTTTTTGGCTATACATTTTTAAAAATAAGTTTTTGAAAAAAATGTATTCTTAATAATTTTGATTGGATGGTCATAATAAACAACTTTTCTTCAATAAATTTTTTTGTAGCTCTTCAAACAAAAAACAAAGCCTTTTCCCAACGGAACGCTCGATAAAAAATGAGGACTTGATTATCAATACCTGTGTGCACAAATCAAACCAAAACAATGAGAAGAATTATTTTCATTAAAAATTTGTTAAGTTCTCAAATCAGAAATATCAACCAAAAAGTGAGAGAACTTTATTCAATTGAAACATCACTTTAGATACTATTGGTGCTTAAATTAGACAAAAAGTATTAAATTTTGCAAGTACTTTTTGCTACAAAACAAAATGTATCTTAGATTTGGTTTCTTTTTTTGGAGGAAAAACTCATTTTTGACAGCCTGTTTATAAATATCTGTAAGACAGGTAACATTGTTTATATAGCCTACCGGTAAAAAAAAGTGCTTGTTTCAATTTTGAACAATAAATCATTCATTAAAAATGTATACTAACTATTTCTAATCATGTACATTTCTGAAAAAGTGAAATACAAATGGCTGCTTCCTTATTTAAGGAAAGTCTATTTACCTTAAAAGGTAAATTCAGAATTTGATTGAAGTTTTGATTCAAATGTTGTTTAGTACTGAAATGTACTAAAATTATGGCAAATAATGATGTGTTTTTAACTTGTGATACGATTTGAATATGTGATAACATTTGAACTCAAAAAAGTTTTAAAATAGGTAGAGAATTGCAATTGAAATCAATTAAAAAGTAGTACAAACCAAACCCTATGGGTTTATAAATCATTGCTCTGAATTCAACAAGACCATATAAAAAAAGTAGTTATTTCAAAGAATTCAAATATTACAGAAAAAATTATTTAGGATGGATTATTCATAATGCATATATCTTTCAATTATGTTCAAAAATTATTGCTGTAAAACCAAAAAGAAACTAGCAATCCACGAACCGGAAGGTTCAAATGTCTCGTGATAATTCATTTAGTAACTTAAAAAAGAAATTCTAAATCTAAAAATGCCAAATCAAAAATGGTGTTACAAAGTGAGAAAACATTAACCTTAGAGACTGTTCATGTATACTTCATTTCCAATCCATTGATGCATAAATAAAAACAAAATATGAAAATAAAAACTTGATGAAAAAATGTAGATGAAAAGTGATAAAATCAAATAAGAAATACCTAGTAATATATTAAAATTAATTAATAACCAAGCCTATATGAAAGAAAAATAATAGTATAGATGATATATAAGCATTCAAGTCATTGTCTAACGCCGCCGACATCGGAATTGCTACGCTTATGTAGAGCTTCGCTACGCACGCTTGACAAAAATGTTTACTCTACTTTTGAAAAAATACAAGACAGTATATAAACAGAGTTATTTCAATAAATTCAAATTTTACAGAAACTTTTGTTTAAGATGGATTATTCATAATGTATATATCTTTCATTATTGTTCAATAAGTATTACTGTAAAAGCAAAAAAAATGTTTACTCTACTTTTGAAAAAATTACAAGTCCAAAAATCTCTAACAACAACAAAAACAATCAAGAGCGACTCATAGAAAGGTGCCTTACCTCTCAGTTAAAAAGTCGGTTGAGATCAGGGCTTAAGAGTGTGAAGGATCTCAAGGTAATGATAATGACACCAGTATAAGATTATTAAAACTACTCAAGATAAAGTTCAAACAAATCCATTTTACTTTATCAATAATTTGCATAAAATTACATAAAAATGAAATTAAAGTTCAAGACCATTTATAAATGGAATAGATAAAACAAGCTAACAACCTCAAAACTTTTAGTTTGAATAAAATTATCAACTGTGAGATTAAGAATTTTCCTTCAAGTTGTTGCACAAACTAGAGAAAGCCAAATGTGAAAGAAGGAAAAAAGGAGTTTATTGTAGCGAAACACTTAAGAAGAACAGGTTCAGTATAGAATAAGGATCAGAGGCTAAAACTTCTCTTGATGTTTATGAATAATAAAATGAAGTACCAAAGAGACTTATCAAGATATTCAAGGACCAACAATACAAGAATTACCATGTAGAAGGGAAGTAAAGAAGTGTTATTATAGTTTGTCTAAAGTTGGGGAATGAGAAATCTAGAAAGAAGAAGAAATAAAGGTACGAGAACAAAAAAAGGAAAAAAAGATGAAGTAAAGGAGTTGATATTGTAAGGATGGAAGCCAAAATAAGGAATGAATGAAACAAAGAAGCTGACAAATAGAGTTGTGGACAAGAAAAAACATAGCTTAATTATTCAATCTAACTGATCTTGTGACAATTTTCTTAATATTTTGAAAAAAACGGTTGTTATGGTAGAAACTGAAATTCAGCAAAATCTTCAAAAAATGATCAAGTATTCACATTATTTTGATGCAATTTCGGTGGAGGTGGTCTCGGTGGAGGCACTTTCTTTTGTGAAGAATTCATGACAAAAACTTTCTTTTTGGCGTCATTCAAAGATGGCGCACTTCTTAGTCTTCGGCTGTTGTTGTTTCTGAAAAAATAATAATTCAAACTTTTTGATATCTCCCTAAGAACATGTAATGGGTTCACATTACATCTTATTAACTACTACTCACGTCTTATTAGTTTTTTAACCCACACCTAACTACACAGTCTAAGGTATGTGAAGTATGTTGAAATTTGGGGACCATATAAATAACAGCCCTATGCCCCACTCTGCACACTGTATTTAAATTTAAGCCTTTCGCTGCATAGGACTGAATTTCTCAGGCATCCCATACATGCACCCAGTATGCGTGACTGAGCCCTTCAGTCATAAAGATATGTTTTTTCAAACCTCGATTTCCAGTTTTTATTACTGTTGTGTTTGTGATTTTATCTTTCAGCCATCTATACATTGCCCTCTTGTGGTTCCTTCGGAGACCGAAATTAAGCATTTGTTTTTGGACAAGTCCCTAATTTTATGGAAGGGTAGACTATTATTTCGCCAATATAGAAAATCAAAATGATCTCATTTTGGTAAAAAATATTCAAATTAGTGGATGCAAATGAGGTTACAATAAAATGTAAAATATATACAGGAGTGATGGAAGCTAAAGACAACTTCATGAAAACGAAAATTGTAGTAGTAAACATGATGGATAGACATCTTTGTGTCAGCCATTATGTTGTCACAGACAATTATTGCACGTCTCCTAAGCTATACAAACATTTGAAGGACAATAAAACAGATGCTATAGGTACAGTTAGAAATAACCACCAAAGCCAGCTATTAGAAACAAAAGGCATCAAAGCTGATCATGGTAAACATGCATTTGAGACAGACGACCTTAGTACTTGTTTATGCAGATAAGAGATAAGAAGAATTGAAGTGAGCAATGATTTTCCTGGATTGTGCGTAGTTCCATGTTTTGAGATATATCACACCAAAAACAACTTCTAAGTTTAAAAGTAAATTGTGTACTATTCCTAATACTAACAAATTTAAAATATATAATGTAATAATAAAAAGGTTCAAAATCTATTCGAAACAAAGGAATTCAGGCAATATAATGATGAATGTAACATAATAATGTAAGAGAGATCATCATTGTATAGTATACTAATAGCATGTGCAAATGTGTGGCTTCCTTCTTGCGAGTAACAATAGACGCATAGCAAAATTGTTAAGGAGGTCTGAGGCATTTATATCTAGGTACTTTGTGATTACTGCAAGTCTTTAAATAAATTTTAAACCATATGCACAAGTTGAAAAACTTTCATATTCCCAACAGATTAACCACTATGATAATACTGTACTTTAACATATTGTGTCATGTTTGGGAAAATATTCAACTGAGTTACCATTGCAACAGAGCAAGAAAAATTGACACATACCATCATTATGCAGATTCATTTTCACATCTAAAACAACATACCTGCATGTTTTTTGATGTTTTAGGATAAATATCATAGTTTTAGCTAGGGTGTGTACAAAAACAAGTCTCTTATGCTCAAAAACAAAAAAATGCTCATTTAGCAATGAAAACACAGAAAAAACTATATATGAAATTCCTTCAAAGTAATCAGAATTGTTTGGCACTGAACAAATCACTGTGAAATTAATTTTAATTTGTTCCAATGCGAAAACTATGCATGCCAAGCACACGTCATCTGCATTTAACCACAATAAGCTCGAATCCTTTGTTAACTGCAGAGAAATGGATTATCTGTATTAATCAAATATTTATGGAACTCTTTAAAACACAAACAATAAGGATTTAAATAAAAAAAAACTCCCTTGGCATTGACAAAAACAACTTTTAATAAATGTTGATATAACTGTTCAAACTAATACTTTGAATCAAACTCGACAATAACAGTGAGGCAACTATGGATTATTTACAGCTTCAGGTTATTTCAGAAGTGTATTTTTGTTTTCACTTCCCAAAGGCAACAGGAATTAAATATCAATCTTGAATATAGACAATACAACTTCTGTGTGCAAAACCAAACTTTTATTTTATCAAGCATTGGTAATTTGGAAGAAAGCCCAAAGAAAGCACTATAAAACATTCGGAATATTGAATCACTTTCATATATTAATATTTACAGATTTAATTTTTTAATGAATGAAAAAGTGATTTAAAATTTCATTGAAAATAGAAACAAGATTATTCGAATTTTACTAGAAAACAAAAAACAAAATTATTTAATTGTTATTTGACAACAAAATTTTTGAATGTTATTTGACAACAAAATTTTTGAATGTTATTTAACAACAAAATTTTTGAATGTTATTTGACAACAAAATTTTTGAATGTTATTTGACAACACAATTTTTGAATGTTATTTGACAACAAAATTATTTGAATTTTACTAGCAAATAAAAAACCAACAAAATTCTACTCACTTATGCTGAACCTTTGGGGGCGGAGGTGCTTTGCGCACAGGATGCAACTCTGGAAATTAAAAAAGATATTATTTAATAATAACCAAAGAAAACATAGATTCATATATAAGTTTATGTTATGACATAGTATCACAATATAAGTTAAATTATTTGTCATTACATCAAATATTTTTGTGAAAATATTATAGAAATTTAGTTTGTCAATTTAAAACACAATTAAACTTTAAAATATTATTTTAAATTCATTAATGTTTTTAAACATGAAATATGAATCAATCAATTATGTGTATTTAATTTACATTTTTTTAAATAAAATAGAACAACCATCAAGCATAGCAAAAAGCAGTTTCAGTAAAATCCCTAACCCTATACAACAGATTAACAGTGCTAATAACTTAATAAGATATAATATAGAATGACAACCAAAAAGCACTGATTATCTATATACAGCCAACTATACTGTGTGAAGTAGATATAAATAAATACCATTTGTTAAAATGTCAATAAACATAAGTTTTTTAGAAGAAAATACTATTAAAAAAATTATTTTATCATAGTTATTTTTCAGTTTAGCATCTAACTATTATTTACCAGAGGAACACAATCACCAATGTCTCACGTGTACGAAAAACAGTTTATTTTTCACATATAAATTATTTCTGTAATATGTAGGTCAACAAAAAAACTTGTATAGAAAAAACATAGCCATCTCCACATAAATTTTGCATAAAAACTCTTATATCTTAATAATCATAAGTTTTTTCAAAATATGTCACTTGTGAACTTTTAATGTACACCTCATAACTATCCATTTGAGATATAAATGATAACTATAGGTCAACAAGTAACCAGCTTGAAATTTTACTTAAATATGGAAAAAATATTGCTATCTCCCCTAAATAATTATAAGCTTTCAAAAATATAATAAATAACATTTGGAAATTGTTAATAATAAATACTAAATGATAAATAAATAACTAATAAATACTAAATAATAAAGAAATAATAAATAACATTTGGAAATTGTTAATGTACACTTCATAACTGTATGTTAGAGATGTAAAACAACTGTAGCACAACAAACAAATACTTTGATGTTTACTTGAAAATTTTTGATACAACTGCTATGCCAATAACCATGGAAAAGTAACACTTTAGTAGAGCTTCGCCTCTGGGATGCTCAACAAAAAACAATAAAAAAATAGTTAAGTGAAGTTGTTTTTACACCCTTAACAATAATGCTTTAAAATAAAAACTGTAAAATATAAAATAAAAATATATTAAAACAATATTATCTATTAACCAGTTGAAAAAATAGTGAACTATTTTCTATGTTAGCTAGAGTTAAGAACTAAAAATGGTTTAAAAAAGTATTTGATTTGAGCCAAGTAATTATTATAAAAAAGAAGAATTATTTTCTATACTAGGCCCATAGAGTTATCAACGTTCATGCATGTCGATTGTGATAGGATATCAATAGAGTGGATACTATAATTATAAGTACCTAGATCAACCAAATTGATAGAAACAAGATATTGGCAACACATGTAAAACTTGAGAGAAAATAAGTTTGAAGATTTTTAATCTTTAAGTTTAGACTAACAAAGAAACTGAAGTGTAAGAAATTAACAATTTACAAATTTAATTTGTAGGAAAATGCTAAGCCATTTTAAAATTAAATTACTACAAATTTATGATGACAAATAACCACAAAATATTTATTTAAAGCTAAAGCACTTATGCATAGAAATATGCATAATTCAAGCAAAAGTAAGACTTAACAATATAAAAATATTAATATACAAAGAATGTACAAAATCCCCACATTTCTCAAAAAAAGGGTTGCACATGTTTAAACAGTATTTTATTCTAAGTTTATCTATAGATTGTTTTTTTCCTGTTAGGTTCCTATATTCGGATCAATATTTTAAAACTTGTTGCCTCTGCTATTTGACCACACAGGCATTTTCTTCCAGATGATACTTTTGTATTACTGAATCTTAAGGTGATCAATGTTTTTATGAATTTATGGTAAAAAATATTAATTTAGCTCCACATAGCCCTACTTAATTTGATGAAATTATACTTACTGTAGCTGCATTATATTGGTTCTTCTTAGTCATGAAATGAAACAACACCATTGATTGTTATGGGTCATACCATACATCCTGTCAAGCAAACTATCTGCTGAAGCAGTATATATGTGGAATTAACAGCCAGGCTCCATGAGCTACTGCCTGTGAGGACATGTAGTTACCATCAATATTCAACATTGTTGGAGAATGCCTGATAAATAACCGGTGTAAGAATTGTCATATTCTACTAAATATGGATACAGCATTACCAACAAGAATGCCTGGGAGTCGAATCCCCCGTAGTTGTTGAAGAGCCTATGTGGCAGAGCTCTCTTCTACCAATCACCATTGAAACTTGGAACTATGGTGCCTAGAATGTCTTGACTCTCGAGTTATAGTGAATTGCTGATCCTCTAGCAGATGTAGATGGATGTAGTGGATCTTTTCAAGTCAAGAAAACCTGGTGCTAGGTTGTTACACCTTCACTGGTTAGACCGCTTGGATAGTGCTTGTTGTGAAAGGGTTGTAGTTGCTATCTCCAGTTGGTTGAGTCAGTGTTAAGCATGTTTCTACTGTCAGTGAATTAATCATCCCAATAAGAATGGAACTTGCTTGTAGGTTTCATTCTGTTGTGGCTACTTATTTACCATTTGAGTGTGGAATTATCAGATGATGAGATTTATATGCTCAACTTGACTTGGTAGTGGAAGGGTTGCTCATCATGAAAAATCTGATTATTGTGGATGACTTCAAGCTGTGATGGGTAATGATAGGGTTAGATATAAATTATGTCGATCAACATTGGTCCAGATCCAGAAATAAAACAGCCATCAACCTTGGACTTTGGGTAGGTTGATCCATCTCCCAATTGAAAAACTCACATTAATAAGGCTTATACTCCAACACATGTCACATAAGTAAGCTCAGTCATGTTCACGTTAGTGCCTGATGAAAGTTCTTGCAGAATAAATCTGTTTACAGAAATGCGGAGTTGATCACCACCTCGTAGCGCTTCCCTGAGGTTGCATTTAAGGTCCTCCAGAAGTCATGGAGACACGGCTTCAAACTTTGACCTTGAGAAACTATGGATGTTAGTTGCTAAAGCGACACCTTCAAAGGGGAATCTTACAAACTACTCATTGCATCATTGGAGCAAAACAAGAACCATATCTGGGGAACACTTACTGAGGTGACATAACCCTAAACATACAATTAGTTTGATGCAACAGGGCTCAGATCCAATAATGTTCTTTCACAATTTTGAAATATCACACAATAAGTGTTTTCAATATGATCTGTTTTTATATTATTGGAATTATGATATTGTATTGAACAGTTTTAACATTGTTAAATGTTCTAGCTTGTCAGTGACTAAATTATTACATTTATAAATAGCATAGATATTGTTTAAGTATTTTTTTGTTAAACAATCGGAAAATGTAAATGCATCAGATGTTAAAAAAATTAAGTATTTTTGTTCCTACAAAATTGAAGTTAACCAAGCTTCTAGGCCTTAAAACAATGAGTTTTATAATGGTGACCATCATTTTCAATCAGTGATATATAACAGGTTGTAATTAATTTAATATTGCATTTGTTTTAATAACTGGTAATCCTCTAGTTCAAACCTGTAGTCGAGGATATATAGGTAAAAGTTTAAACACACACCAATTATGTGCTTGAGAAATCATTGTTACTAGATTTAACTTTTACTTTTCACCATATTTTTTCTAACTTTGCCCTTTCTTAATTTTTTATGTTATTTAATACATTTAACCGTGTTGGTGAAAATTGAGAATAATCGGTATGTTGCATTGCACGCTGTACAAAAACTGCAGTATTGAAGGAAACTTGCAAGATGTTGCTTCAGCTGCCGCTAACAGTGTCTTCCAATAGTAATTCTAATGTAGTAATCACTAGAACGGCAGCTTAAGCAATGCCCTGATTTTATTTTAAGTAAAGGTTAGCATTATTGTGACCAACCAAACAAAACCTAACCTGACTTTGCTCTTCAAATGGTTTTCGGTGGCCAAAAACACCTATTAGAACCAATACACCAATTAAAGCCATTACAGCTGGTACGCTTGTCAATTGTAAACATCAATTGAAATGCCAGTGATAAGTTTCATTTACTGGTTATAGCTACTTTTGTATAGTTTTGTTTTAATAATTTTCATCGAGGATGATCCGATTCACCTCATATTTCACTACTTTGCAACTATTTACCAAGTAGTTTTGAAAATAAATGCTTATGTAAAGTTATCGTTTGTTCTCAACTTTATCCACCGTGTTTTCTTCTAATTTTATTTTAAATGACCAAGTTTTGGTACGCCGTCTAAGCGTCAGCTTTGGTTACGCTTTCCAACCATCGGTATAGCAGTTTTTCGAAAGAATACTTCCGTAGCATAGGACAATTAAAGAAACGTACAAAAACCCACTAAACAAAACCTAATCTGACTTTGCTTTTCAAATGGTGTTTTTTGGCAACTGAAAACTATTTCAGGAGCAAGGTCAGGTTAAGTTTTGTTCGGAGAGTTATGATAATGCTAAAATTTTCACAAAGGGAGATTAAACAGAGTAAGAAGAAAACCTAGTTGAACATATCAAATAACATAACTAGTAAACCACGAACCGAACGGTTTAAATGTCTTCCGCCCATTCATTCAGTAACTTTAAAAAAAATTAGGCTAAGCTTTACTTTAGATCCCTTAATCAGATCTAGCAATTTTAACAAGAAAGTACTATCAATTTAGGGAGGTTTTTAGTTGTGCAATGTTAACCTTTATTTGTGATTTAGGTTAGGTTAGATTAGGTTAGGTTATGTCAGGTAAGCAGTGCGTCAAACGGGGACATTTTTTTTCGTTCTCCGAAAATTTACCTTTCATAAATGTTCTCCAGGTCGAGTTTCATCCGACCATTTGTCTTTAAAAATATATAAATTTAATTGAATAATTGAACTATATGTTTCTTTTTTTAAAAATGAAGGCTATTGTTTGTGTAAATAATTCATAGTTTTGCATGGAAGTGTACTAGTACTGATTTAAATGATTTTTATTAAAAATGATGAAAAGAAGATTGTTCTCCAGGAAATTTTAAAAATGTTCTCCAAAAATTTTCAAAGACCCTCTTGACGCACTGTTTCCATCACCCTGATGCAACGTATCGGTTGTGTTCAACTTTGACCAATTTTATTTGTGTAAGCGATTTTTGGAATCTCCCTAACCATTTACCAAAAACAAAACAGATTTTTAAAAAGTGGAACTTTAAATTTTGAAAAATTAAAGTTACAGCCTGCAAAGTTTTTTGTTTAAATAATACCTTTATATGCATATTTTGTAATTTTCCTTTCAAAATATAAAATCAATAATGACCATTTCCAATAATTTTGGGGTTTATACTTTAATTATTTCCAATTTTTTAAAAACAAATCTGACAAAGCCTTCACTCAAAAATAAACAAGTAATGGAGAATTTAAGGCTACAATATAATGAAACAATAGGGATGGATGCGAACAAGAAGAAAAACTTACATTCCACAATAATTTCCCCTAAACTTTGGATCCACAAGTCAAATCCAAAACATGACAACATTAGGCCAACTTAAAGGAAATAAGACCCGGTATCATATTTAGACTTAAATAATTATAAATTCCACCATTAATCATTACAAATTTACAAACGATTGAAAGTATGCTTACCAGAAACAAAGTTTAAAGTTCACAACTAAATAGAAAATCCGAAACTGTTTTATATATAATGATAAATATTTCTCTACTAACACAGCAGCGCCATTTCCACTGCATCACCACCCACTTCTGTGACGTCATTTATATCTACCGTCAAATAAACTATTAGATTGAAATTGACACTTTTTTGGTATTAAAATACTAAATAAATTATAATAATTTATTTATAGAAAGATTAACATAAAATTTCACTTTAAAACGAAAATAAAATAAATTACAAATGTCGATAAAACATTTTCTTTCATAATCCGTGCCACAATCAATAAGTGTGTAACAGAAAACGGAGGGTCTAAGGGGGCGTGCCAGTTTGTCATGCATGGACTTTCTCACAATAAAAAAATATAATTATTGTCCTATTGTATTCATTATTAGCAAACTGTCCTGTCCTTAATGTCAGCACAAAATAGGATAGTTCAATTTGATTTTCAAACTTACTGATAAAATCTATAGATAAGATAAACTGTACTCTGTATTGTTCAGACCTAGCTGTGCTGGTGTATGATACTTACGTTATTTAGCGGACACTATTATTATTATTATATCTAATTCAACTATACAAATACTTTAATTAGATTAACAATACAAATTGAACTGTACCAGTGAACCTTTTGTATTGAACTGTACTAGCAGTTCATTGTCATAAATTATATACATTAAGTTTGTTCATTTAAAGTTAGTCCGAGTTCAAGTATCCATATCTCACATGATTATATATCTGATATAGGCCTAAGCATACATTTATGACATACACATACTTTAATTTGGTATAATATATTATATAAAGTGTATTATATATACACACACACATATATATATATATACTTATATAAATATATATATGTATATATTTATAAATATATATATTGTATATATTTATAAATAAATATATATATATATATATATATATACCGGTATATATACATATATATATATATATATATATATATATACTGGTATAT
>JARUHE010359073.1:0-28340 GCA_031471125.1 Archaeomysis grebnitzkii
AATTGTAAATCACACAGAACAGCGCTCTTTGCCATTGTAGCTAATGTGCTGTATAATATTCTATAATAATAAAAAATAAAAATAAAAAATAGTGTTTAATTATGGCTTGTTAATTTCAGGCATGGATAAAATCGAGTTTCTTCAACATCACAAAAATGAGGAGATCTACAAACTAGCATATAATATCACTGAACGATATTTCAATGATGATGTGAGTGTCAAAATGGTCTTTGGTTTATTTTCAAAATTAAATGCAAATGGACAAAATTTTCTTTTGTCATAAAAATAATTCTAATGGAGGTTTAGATTCCTGTAAAATTTTCTATTTCTGTTCTATCTTTAGTTTAAAATTTATAAAAATAACCCATCACTGCTATCATAAGCTTTATTCAAACTTGCACAATGTTTTGTAGGTTAATTGTTTAAATTTGTCAACAATGACCTTGCAATATATTCGTCTTCACAATAACATTAATGGGCAATGGAGATCTTCCTTTGAGTTCCCTTATAAAGTTATATTTTTTGTTGAAACATAAAATGGTGAATAAAACTTTGTCATTACAGGAACAAGATGATCAATTACTTGTGCCCGAAACCAGAGAAGCAGAATACACGTTCGATTCTAGTACAACAAATGAAGGCGGCTTCAATTTTTAGTGAAAAAAAAGTGCGTTTAGTTGAACTGTGATTCCTCGCCTGGTAAAGTAATGAAAAACTTGATGACGGCTGTCCCAATTGAAGAATGGTTTTAATTATTTTAAAATGTTTTAAATACTTTTAAAGGAAAACTTGTTTATCGAGAGAAAATCTATTTATTAACGTAAATGACCTGTGGGTTATTTTCCTTCCAATCCAATTGGGGATTGAAGATATACAGGCATAAGCAAATAATATTAGAATGACCTCAATTACCTATAACTCTAATACAGTTTGTGCAAATGTACGGAGATTGATGAAAAGAAAGTTTTTTGATCGGATGCATTTTTCAAGTATTTCTTCTGTGAAGATAAAAGTTAAACATAACTTAAATAATTGATTTCGGTTAATTGATCAATTGAATTAATTTGTATATAGAACTGAAATAAAATTTTTGTTATGCTTCACCGTAATATCTTCAATTTTTCCGATTTATTTTAATCACCGCCAATCAGCATCAGTTTTCATCTGTGTAACTATTGATTTAAGAATTTTTATTTATATAATTTGTGTTAAGTTGAAATTAAATCAGCAGCTAGCATATTATTTACTGGATAGTTGTTGTTGACTCCTCGATATTGAGGATCGAGCGCTCATGCTGGTGGATGCAGCCCACTGCTCCCACTGGGTCTGTCCAGAGGCCCTCTTGGGTCAGGTCGGTCTGTAAACACGGGTGTATGAACAGGTGTGTAGTGACACAATACCGTCTGTTTTTTTGCTGGATAGTTCTTTAATGCATTGCAAACAGCCTTGCACTGTATGAACACTTCCTTATAGCGATAGTTTTAACATTCAAACCCATTTTAATTTGTTAAGTAGTTATTTTAAGAAACTTTGTTTTGTTGAATATTTTTAAGGTATAACTGACATTAATGACACTAATTGGTCAAAAATGTTTAAATGGCTAAGAATTATTTTGAATTCTTCGAAAATATGGTAAACAAGAGGTTGAAAATCCAAAGAAATTATTAAGTAACATTTAACCACCTTTAGTTATGATTCAATAAAAAAATTATATTATTTATGTTTACAAATTTAAATTGTAAAATCTGTTTTTTTGTTTTTAAAATGTAATTTAAAGTTTATTTTCTCACAAATGTTGACAATCTTACTTTGTGTAGCCCCTGCCTTCCTTTGTCATGAGGAAACCAATAGATCCCAGATATCCAGTTACTCAATTCGGGTACAAAAGGGAGATAATCGAGTATTTTCTTGTGCTGGGAAAATATTAGGTGCTCTCTAAAAGTTAGATTTGGATTATGAAATATTTTTAATGAAGAGTTCATCAAAATTGAGATGCTTGTTGAAATATGTTGAAATAAATCTTTGTTGCTTTGTTATGGTTAGTGATGACATCGAATAGTCTAAGGATTCGATTGCTGGTCCATGAGTCAAAATAATATAAACTTGCTCTTTCATTCTTAGATGATAATTTTGATCCAGGGGTTCTGGAATAATAGTTCGCCTATCTCTCAAGAAGTCCGATATCTACAAGTTAATCTAATTTGAGGAAAAACAAAATTGGCAACATGGAATGACCATTTCACATATTGAATACAATTTTGTCGTGCAAAGAGCGTAAAAACATTGGTGCAAAAGTCTAGAAATCATTTTATATATGAAATAAAAACCAAAACATTTTTTATTTAATGTTTAACAAAAAAGAAGTAATGAACAGTGCTCTTTGCCATTGTAGCTAATGTGCTGTATAATATTCTATAATAAAAAAAATTAAGTATCATCAATGGAGTTGTTAATAAAAGTAAAATAGTATAGTCTGAGAATTTTAGGCTTATTATATATTCACAGATGGAATAGTTCAGCTAATCCTTTTTTATTTGCAAGTGTTTTTATTGATGGTAAAAGTATAGTTAATTGTATCTCTGGAGTGATGATTGTCATTTTAAGTTTAAAGGTGCTGGCAGAAAAACAGATTATGCAAATCATTTAAGTGATCAATTTCTTTTGTTTTTATGTATTTAATAATAGTCTAACAAACTTTTAATTTTTGCCCGTGTTGTATTGGTATCCATTTTTTGCAAATTGGTATGGTGACTATCCACAGTTGATAAGGTTTGTTCCAACTACTTCATGTAGTTCGACAAATGAAATCTGAATGGCAAGCATCAGTTTCTCATTCATGCCCCCCAAATTACCAATTGAATATTCCTTCCATTATATAACCAAATCCTGTTTTGGGCTTTAATCGATATTGCTGAGGTATATGAAAGTATTGCTTGAATGTTAATTTTATTCAATCTTGATAAGTGTATTTTACATAGCTAGGGTTAACAGGCTTAAAAATTGAAAATTAGTTTTATCTAGTACGTGAATCAATATAATTAATTTGTCTTGTGTTGGTAAGTTTCTTAAAAACAAAATACTAAATATTTATAATAGAGAACCAAAGAGTGTTTTAATCTAATCATTTAACCCCTAATTTTGAAAATCTAGATTAATCTAATTGAAAGAACTTTGTTTTTTGATTAATAAAATATGAAAGTACTTTTTATGTATAGTTTTAAAGATTATATTTATATACGTATATATAAATGACTACTACATGTTTTGTAAATATAATACCAACGATTCATTCCAAATAAGTTTATAATTTGATTGGTTTTCCATTTGTTCATGATTAACATGTTTTAAAATGTATTTTTATCTATATCTTCTTTTCTATTAAAAAATTTTGTCAAATAAACATTTGAAGAACTTCTGAAGATAAAAAACAATACATTTTCTTTGAACTTATTAACAATTAAAATTTGATTGAATATAAATTTTAGTGTTTGCCTAGACCCTAGAGGAATGAAGATAATTCTTGATGGATTTTAACTCTAAATTTAGATCAATGATGTCATACCATGTTGAACATTTTATTACGTTTTACCCTTTCCAATCGCAGTAATCTATTTTCCTAACCATCGGCTTGACGAGTGAGCCATCTTCATTGAATGACAGAAATTTTCTATCTTTGTTTAAATTTGTGCCTGCAAATACATCAGGTCTACCATGAGTGTTTTTGTAGAAAGCTGAAGTGCCTTCAATCCATCGGTGCAAGAAAGGCAAATGCATTCCCTTGCAATCAATGTTGTTGGTTTTTGCCTGTCAAGTAAAATGAAGGTGCAGCATCAGAAATAAAAGCGTGTTTCTTGCACTTGGCAATTCCATTTTTATCATCTATCAAAATTAGTGTTGTACTTTACGGACGGGTGATGTTTTTTCTATGAACTGCCACTAGTCCAAACTATATTAGTTCACCATCGGATGGATCATAGAACATCTTTATGATTAGTAATAAATTGATTGTATAATTTCTTATGGTAGTTTTGTTTTATATTTATGTTGGTAGTTTCTATCATGTTGAGTTACGAATCTGCTCGTTAATCTAAAAAAACATTAACCCGTTACATTGTGTTCCCTTTTACACGAAAATGAGAACTGAAATGCATAATACCAACAAACTTTACCAGTTTAACTGCATCTGGGGTTTAATGGGTTAATGGAAGTTGTAATTGAATTAGATTATCATGTTGAGAGAAATGCCAAGTTTTCAGTCTTAATTAAATAAATATTGACCAAGTAAGCAGATAAATTTATGTAAAATTTTGCATTTTCAATTATTCCTCAATGCTTAAACAGATTATAAAGCTACTGAAAATAATAAGTATGAATTTTTTTAATAGAAATTTAATTTAAGAGTGAAAACTTCATTGCTAATTTTCTTTAGAGGTGAAACTCCTGAGACAATGTCATTGATACCAGTGTTTCTTGTTAGATTATGTGACCAGTGAAGCTCGCTTAATCTTGCAATTTTAAGGTCAAAAGTTTTTTATGTTTATGCATCTATGAATATTGTGCAAAGTGTCTATTCCTGTAACAAATTTGCCTTAATTATAACTTAATAAAATTCTCATCAAACATGATCATCATTATCACATGATTTAATGATAACAAAATTGAACTTTCATGTTTGTATGCATTGGTATTATTGATGTACTCATGAAGATCAAGAAAATTTTGTATATTTCAAATCATGCTCATATATCCTCTCCCAAGGCTGTGTATGTTAAAAAATATCATTGATACTTAAATCACATTATTATAAGGTTAAATGAACGCCAATTGTACTGCAGGACTGGAACAGCGAACTGTCGATTACATAACAATACAAACTTTTACTAGCATAGATGTATATCCTACAGAAACTTCCATTCGGAAATACACAATACAAAAACTTCTTAGCCTAGATATCTATGCTACAGAAACTTCAATTAGAAAACAAACAAGAGGCATATACAATACAAATTGCCGTGTTATTGAACTATTTTCTGGCAATGAAGGTGAAGGGCGGTAGTACAGTCGGCGTTGGTTAAATGGTCTCCTAATTAAATTATCCCCAGATATTAGGAGATTTATTCGTAGTTTTTAAGTATTTTATATCTATGTAAATCACTTTAGTATCGTCCAATATTTAGACCTGGTTATGATGCCTGAAAGTAGTGTATTGTCATTGCTAGAATCCTAATGAGCTCTTGTGCTCTGGGATCAAAGCCAATTGCGCATATATCTAGACATGGATCTAGCGGTTACTAAATTGAATAAAAATTATATAATTATATAGAACATAACAAATTAAGCTTTAACTTCATGATTTGTATGAAAAAATTAATTTATGTTTTGATGTCCTTAAATGAGGCTCTATATCAGATGAAAAGGGAGTGGTCATTCTGTGCCAGGCCATATGCATTATTAGGTTGCAACCTTTGTTGTTTGACAGCTTGCCACACTATAGAATTTAAAATCCCTTTTAATACCAGGACTAATTATGAAAAAATGCTGAAAATTGTTATTACCAATAAAATTTATTTAATCTAGTATAGCTTGTTTGGTAATAAGGTGATTTCAGTAGTATGTGGAAACTGTATTGCCATCTTAGTCTGGAGGAATCTTTTATTCCAGTATTGAATGATGTTATTTTCATTTATATTTAAAATGTTGGACAACTAAATCACATAGATTTAACCAAACTATAAATTTTGTGTAGAATGTTTTTCTAATAAATTCCAGGGCAATACCGTTTCTTCTATGGATGTATTGGATTATGGACGAGGCTTCAAAGTGATTCTGAATGTTTAATACCAATTGAGTTAATAAAGACGCGACCTTGTTCTTGATGTATTGAACAATGTCAAAGTTTTATATGTCCGTTATTGTTCTTTAATCCTATGACGGGAGTTCAGTTTTTTAATTCATTGGTATTTATATTTTATGATTAACTGTAAACTTGAATGCAATTACAAACATTTTCATTTGTGTAAAGTATTATAAACCTATCAACTCTAAATTTTGTCCAATTGTATAATTGAAAGTTATGTTAAAGACAATATTAGTTAATAAGTAAGGGTAGATATTTTTTATTTTTATATTTGTTAATGTAATATAATTTTAACAAGTTTAATAGTAATTAGTGTTTCAATGTAATTTGAATGTTCATATGATGGTCTTGAAAATTATGCATTCATGAAGATCACAAAAGATAACAATAATTCTCTCTTTAACTGAAGTTCTTACATGAGCAGACATATTTAGAGTTGATACAGTGTGTCATTCCTTTATTGAAGGTGTATGTGACCAGCCTGTGATAGCTTTTAAGTTAAAGATTATTTAAATTGAAATCTTAAAATAATTTTTCAAGTTGAATGAAGAATATAGCATTAAATATTGTTAAAAATGTTTTTATAATACTTAGATTTATCAAAAGTTTATTTTTTAAAAAAATGTAGATATAAAAGGTGACGTTAATCAACTACATATATCAGGCTGGTACATAAGCTGCTTTTCTCGGCAATTTCATCGATTTCATGAAGTTGTTTTCACTGCCGTTATTGTGTTCTTTTCTGCTCATTCCGGTATTCATTGTTTTATGGTAATGAAATTTATGTCCTGTTTTGCAGTTGCCATTGAAGTTAAAAAGGCACAGTCACTTACCTTCACAAAATCTCTATCTTAGCAAGATTCTATTAAACATAAGTTTTGAGTTATTTTATTGTATTTTTCTATTGAATGTTTTAAATCTTATAATATCCAATGCTAATCAGATTTTATTTAATGTACACCTCAGAAATAGATCTTTTTGTAAAGTATAAATTTTCTTGTATACAAAAATACTCAATCTGTTGTATCGGCTGAAATCTTTAAGGATTAATTTTATATTTTCCTATCAACATCTGTTCCAATAATTTAAGCCGGTGCCATTTTGCATAACAAATCTTCAATTTAAATTTAAAATGTGACTGTGCTAATTTTGAATTTCTCCTTAAATATGCAATGTACTTGTAAATAGTTATGCTAAACATATTTTTTAATATCTAAATATTCAAAACACAGCTAAAGTTTAGTTTAATGACAGTCCACAAACTAAATATATAATTGTATTCATATTTGTACCTTTTAAGAGTTCAAGTTTATTTTTGAATTCACCTTCTAGATTGATGAGGTATGATAGCTTTTAAAATAAATGTACTTGTGCATTTATTAATAGCTATCTCATTTATAGAACTTGATTGTTAATGCATTTACAGCAAATGGAACAATGGAGTTGAATATAATTAGTAAAAAATACCTCATTTCTTGAACTGTTGATAATTTTATTTTAGTTTACCTACATGTGAGCAACCACTGATATTGGGTGAAACATATGAGCATAAAATAGTCACCTTTATTTGTTTTTTAATTGCCCTTTTTGTTTTAATAAAACTATGAGTAAATTAAATCACAACCTCAACATAAACGACGTTCTGAATACCCTCCGGGTGCAGCTCCGGAAATAGGCTTGTTTATTTATATATTCATTGAACATAGAAGACTTAAAATGTATAATGGTTTTGTGTTTAAAGTCTCAAAGATAAGCCAAACTGAATTAGTTCTCATGGGTGAAGAGCACTGAAAAATTTATTTGGCATAACTCAAGGTAAGTTAGACCTAAACTATGGTTACGGTCAGATGCAGATGCGAAAATTTCCATCCAAACCTGTAAATTTCTAGACTTTGCATCCTGTCTGGCAACTGTGTGTTACGAACTTTATCAGTTAAGCAGAATGACAAAAAGTATTTTTCTAATTTAAAGTGTACGTTTGTTTTTTTTATCATATTTAAGTTTTTATTTCATAAAAAAATATATTTTGCATAATTAAAGTTATTTTGGAATAAAATAAACCATTAACCTTGGGATTAAAGCATGGTGTTTTAAAAATCATTGATACTAATAATGTTCGTAACAAAATGAATTCACGGTTGAATAACGGAATGCAAAGTCTAGAAACTTGTAGGTTCGGATGCAAATTTTCGCATCTGCAACCGACCGTAACCTATGCTGGTCAAAATTGCCTTCAGTTTCCTATACTATTAAATAGACAAAGCTATTCTTTGAGTTGGTAAATAAATTGCATGAAAAATTCCTACCAATTTGGCATAGATTATCACTGATTGGTTGCCTTGGCTAACCTATGTGGTTTGGTCAATTTGCGTTGTTTTAGATTAAATGGTAGTACACAAGCCCCAAAGCACAGTTACAGGTGGTTCAATCTTTTTTTTGTACATGAGTAATAGGAAACCTCTATAGAATGTTTGGATACTTTCACCATTTATTATTTATGCTGGAACTTCAATGGTTGAAAAAAAGTGCATAGAATGTTTGGATACTTTCACCGTTTATTATTTATGCTGGAACTTCAATGGTTGAAAAAAAGTGCATTGTTGATCAAAACAACAATCTGAAAACAAAAGATTCATTAGTAGGCTTCCACAACCTTTTACATACCGATGGTCATTGAACAGCGAACGCAAACACTATTTATTGCGTAAAGAAATGAAGGAAATCATTTTATGAAAATAAATGAATCTTTCACATAATCTAAAAACGGTA
Organism: Archaeomysis grebnitzkii; assembly: GCA_031471125.1. Lineage (NCBI taxonomy): Eukaryota > Metazoa > Arthropoda > Malacostraca > Mysida > Mysidae > Archaeomysis > Archaeomysis grebnitzkii. The sequence goes on from JARUHE010359073.1 coordinate 8,627, forward strand.
AGTACTTTCAAGTCTTTGTGTAGAGTAAATTTGTTCGACATAATTTTTTAAATTCAATATCTGGAAGTTGTGCCCACCAAAAACTGAAGCACAAAAAACGATGAAAAATGTTTTCTTGTATATATAAGAATAGGATGTGAAAATCTAAGACCTCTACCTTCCCTAAAACATTTTATTGAGACATCGCGGACGATCGTACACGATTTTTTATTTCCTGATTCATTATGAAATATCCCATTAATAATTATAGAGTACATATGATTTTTTTAATAATTAAAGAGTACATATGATTTTTTTAAATAATAATAATGAATTAATAATTATAGAGTACATATGATTTTTTAGTCAACGGCCTTGGCCACGTTGAAACACCGCTTCCCGTATGATCAGCGAAGTTAAGCAACGTTGGGTCTGGTTAGTACTTGGATGGGTGACCGTCTGGGAACGCCATATGCTGTTGGCAACAGCGCTCTTTGCCATTGTAGCTAATGTGCTGTATAATATTCAATAAAAAAAAAAAAAAAAATATGATTTTTTAAATAATAATTATAGATTACATATGATTTTTATAATAGTTAAAGAGTACATATGATTTTTTAAAAAAAATAATTAACAATGAATTAATAATTATAGAGTACATATGATTGTTTTAAATAATAATTAATTAATAATTATGAGTAAATATGATTTTTTTTAAATAATAATTAATAAGTATAGAGTACATATGATTTTTTAAAATAATAATTAATAATTATAGAGTACATAGGATTTTTTTAAAAATAATAATTATAGAGTACATATGATTTTTTTAAATGATAATTAATAATTATAGAGTACATATGATATTTTTAAATAATAATTATAGAGTGCATATGATTTTTTTAAATGACAACAAAAACCGTACGAATCGTATACTTTTCATACAATTTTTATAGTACACTTTTTCGGGTCAAAATCGGTCGGATCCATATAACCTATATATTTAATTATTGAAAATAGTTTCCTTCAAACACACAGGATACTATGATACTTCAAGACAGTATAAATCATAGTCTTACAATGACATGAATTACCGGAGAATCAACTTACATCAATACAGATTCAACATTCGCGAATCCGAGCCTTAAATAAGCTTGAAGTTTTCAACCACCAAATAACAAACCTTAGGATTGAAGTAACTTCCACATAAACGTCCCAGTACTTTTTGCGATCGAAAACTCAACAATCGAAGCCTCAGCCAACCTTCAAGAGCACCAACTTGCTCAAATATTTTCCTGGAACAGTAATAGTTAGCGGTAGACTTTAAAACTGTTGGAAAATAAATACTATCCATTAACCTCCGTACATACCGTATGTAATGTATAATTAAATTAATTTCAAATAAAAAACATTAATTATTAATCGATTTTATTATCTTTTTAAACGGATACAACAAGATATATCTTAAAAATATAAATTTTTAAATATTTTTATCATATTATTTGTTACATATTGAAAATTATTTTACAATATCGACAAATGAAAGTAATTGTTTTAGTTTTTGATAAGGCTGTTATGCTTCATGTTTTTATTTGAAGCTGTAGAGAAAAGTTTACTTAAAATGAATGAAAGAACAGGACATTCTAAGGTAGAATGCTGAAGAGTCTTTTTTAAATAAAAGACATTTAGAAGTTTTTAGACTTAAACAATTTATCAGTAAATTCATGATTAACCAAATATTTTAATGAAGGCTTAGAGATGTTTTTATTATTTACAATTGAAAGAAAAATGTTAATATAATAATATAAATAATTGTATTAAAACATACAACAGCTTTAGAAATTGTTTTAACGAACAAACTCAACTTTTAATGCGTATAATTTACTCTTGCTTGTTTTAAAATAACCGTGCGCTGTTCGAACCCTATAGTTACACAAATATAATTTATTGGGCACCTCAAATATAAATTATGAATTCCATGAACACATTATTCTCCACACTATAAAAAAGTGTATGAAGTGCTAATTCCATGCAGTACTCATGGTAACTTCTCAGCAAAATGTTGCACTCATGTTAATCTTTCATGAACGTGGGATCTATAATTAAGAAACTAGTGTGTAGTGCGTGGCGCGGCTAACCGGCTGAAACTAAATAACAACAAAGACTATCCACACCCACCGTGAACATTTAGTAACGTCTCACAACTGAACAAACCGATTTGAATAACATAAATAACCCTTATACATAAATAACATAAATAACCTTATACATCATAAATCCAAAATTGATCCATCAACCAAAGTTCTTGGCTTTATTTTGACACTAATATTTTCAGTGAGTACATCGATTGTTGTAATAGTCTGCCCGCCAGAAACGATATTGAAACAAACCCAATGTACCTTAAAAATATGATAGTTTTCGGATGTTTACTAACCTACAAACCCTTAATGGAAAGTTTTTAAAGAACAATATAAAGTAAATCGCCAAACTTGAAACAAACCTGACAAACTTATAACGAAGGTATATTATAAGACACATATGTGTCTCATTATTGGTATGTTTGTGTGAAGCTTGGCGAATAATTTTATAAGATTCTTTAAAGTTTTCAATTAAAGTTTCTTAAGTTTTTGACAGCGTTTCGCAGGAAACAATAAAAAGATCATGAAGCCCGATTCACTGAGAGATCAAATAAGCAGACTTAGCTTTCTAAAGGGACACTATTGCGCTGGTAATTTCATGATAGATTTAAACAAGGCTAAGATCATACTTTCTATGTAGCTCCTAAACTATGGAGTTTTCTTCTTCAGTATTTCAAAGGCTACCTATTTCAATCCCATTTAAACTAATGTTGCTAATAAATTAAAATTAAAATTATTTTGTTATTGCATAGTATTATTGTTATTATTTTATTTTTTATGTAAAAATATATTACCGTTTTTTTTATCGTAAAGATTAATTTTAGTTAATGATGGAGTACATAAGCTTTTTTGGTTGATTGATTGACTTTCATATTCGGTAAAATAAATATCCTTTTCTATCTCCAATTTTTGGTACCTTAAAACAAAGGTTATGTATGTTGCAGATGCTACCACCGATAAGAAGAAAAAGAGATAAGGATGCATTCAGGTGGCAAGGATTTGCATCCACAACAGTGACACCGAATATGAAAAAGACAGACTAAGATCATTCAAGTTCGTAATATCAACAGAAAGGACACAATCCCTATATTATTGACCAGCTATGCCAAGAAATAGCGTTTGCTCGAAAGTAATCAGTGAGATACAATCTGCAAGATGGAGATCGAAAAAAGATAGATATCACATTGGGATTACCCAAAAACATTTGCGAAAGAAACGATTAAAGCTCAGATATACAAATGTTACAACATGTATGTACGTTCAAGATAATTTATTTTAGCAAAAAGGGATTTCCTTTCTAGTTTTATCTATTATTGGAAAAAGTTTTTTAAAATAGCATCAGTTAAGGATAATTATATTTAGGACATCGTCGAACTGTTTTGCTTAGAATAAATACTTTGAGAAATGTTTTTTGTGACTTTATATTTTATCAAAAACATTAAAAATTATGTTATTTAGTGTTACAATAATAGTCAGAAACATTTCAGCTACAGTATATATTAATTATATTTTATAATACAAACTTTTAAAAAAATTGAGAAACTCCAAAATAAACTTAAATACAAACACAATTCAGTTACATTCAAAATCAATTTTGTGAGCAAATTCTATTTTTATAAAGAGTCGGAGGTAAACATAAGTTGAAAATGTTTTATAAATTTGCCTTAATATGTGGAATGATTGCCACAGCTTTTGGGAGTGTTTTTGGCATCCTCGGGAACTCACTGACCCTGGCAATATTTTTGCATCAATACAGACTTCCAAGGATGTATCGTTCCATCAAATCATTGACGTCTGATGTTATTTTGATGACTAATCTCGCATTCGCAGACCTACTGTACAGTGGAATCAGTTTGCCCATAATGTTTGTTACGTTCTACAATGTTTATGTGGTATGTGCTCTAATTTACTCTTTGCAGTCAACCATTTACTCCTTACAGTCCACTATTTATTCTTTATAGTCAACTATTTACTTTTTTCATTCAACTTATTACCCCTTACAGTCAACTTTTCACTCCTTACAATCAACTATTTACTTCTTACAGTCCACTTTTCTCTCCTTACGGCTTACAGTCCACAATTTACTCCTTACATTCAACTATTTACTCATTACAGTCAGTTATTTCCTTCTTACATTCAACTTATTACCCCTTACAGTCAACTTTTTACTCCTTACAGTCAACTATTTACTTCTTACAGTCCACTTTTTACTCATTACAGTCAACTATTTATTCTTTACAGTCAACTATTTATCCTTTATAGTCAACTATTTACACCTTACATTCAACTTATTACTCCTTATAGTCAACTTTTTATTCCTTACAGAAAACTTTTTACTCATTACAGTCAACCATTTACTTCTTACTTCTTACTCATTACAGTCAAATCTTACTCTTTACAGTCAACTTTTTACTCATTACAGTCAACCATTACAGTCAATAATAGTATGATAATAATAATATAATATAAATAATAGTATTAATAATAATAATAATAACATAAACATATGATAACAATATAAAACATAATAACAATAATGTTAATAAAAAAATAGAATAAATAATAGCAGTAATCAAATTTAATTGATAATAATAGTAATAATAATGTGAATAAAAATAATAACAATAATAAACAATAAATATAATAATAATGTTTGTTAATTTGAATAGTTTAAGTAACCATTATAATATTGTTGAAAAAAAATAATTGAATTAGAATTAGAAGTAATAAAAATAGTAATAATATCAATAAAAATAATAGTATAAATAATTATAATTATAATGTTAATGAAAGTAATAACAGAATAAATAATAACAATAGTAATAATAATATTAATATAAATAATTATAATAGTATACATAGTTATAATAGTAATGTTGATGACAATAATAATAGTATAAGCAATAACAATACTAATAACAATATTATTATAAATTATAACAATAGAATAAAGAATTATAATAACAATGTTGATAAAAATAATAATAGTATAAGTAATAACAATAGTAATAATAATGTTAATAAAAATAACAATATTATAAATATAACAGTAGTATAAATAATATTAATAAAAATAATAATATAAGTAATAATAAATATAAAAATAATGTTAATAAAAATAATAATAGTATAAATAATAACAGTAGTAATAATAGTATTAAAAAAAATAATAATGTAAGTAATAACAATAATAATAACAATGTTAATAAAAATAATAATAGTATACATAATAATAATAGTAATAATAATATTAATATAAGTAATAATAACTATAATAATAATAATGTTAATAAAAATAATAATAGTATAAATAATAACAGTAGTAATAATAATATTGATAAAAATAATACTGTAAGTAATAACAATGTTGTAAGTAATAACAAAAATAATAACAATGTTAATCAAAGTAATAACAGTAGTAATAATAATATTAATAAAAATAATAATATAAGTAATAACAATAGTAATAATAATGTTATTAAAAATAATGATAGTACAAACAATAACAGTAATAATAATAAAATCAATAAAAATAATAATGTAAGTAATAACATTAATAATAACAATGTTAATAAAAATAATAATAGTATAAATAAAAACAGCAATAATAACAACATTAATAGAAACAATAATATAAGTAATAACAATAGTGATAATAATGTTAATAATAATAATAATAGTATAAATACAAACAGTAGTAATAATAACATTAATGAAAATAATAATATAAGTAATAATAACTATAATAAAAATGTTGATAAAAATAATAATAGTATAAATAAAAATATTAAAAATAATAATAGTATAAACAATAATAATTTCAGGATGCAAGCGACACCTCGCATGAGCGTTGGTGGTTCTGTCCGACCGCCGCACTTGTACGATACACGAACGCGATCGCGGAATGGATCACTCTGGGGTTGATGACGATACAGAGGTTTGATTTTTCATCTCGTCTCCACAGAACAACTAAGAAACGTTAATCAATTCTAATTATGAGAAATTTCTTCAGCCAATCACTACAAACTAACAATAGTGACGTCACGGGCACGTGACTGCTTCGAATATGTTAGTTGGTTGGTTTGTCTTTAAGCAGACAGACCAACCAACCAATATATTCGAAGCAGCATGTAACCGTGACGTCACTATTATCAGTTCGTAGTGAGGACAAGGATCATAATTAGCATTGGTTGGCGTTTCTTAGTTGTTCCGTATCATCACTGTTGAAGAAATTCAAAGAAATCCATAATTTGATCATCTTTATGTACAATACTTTGGCTTCTTTTACGAATCGCAATTGAATCTTTCATCGACCGTAGGCGATCATCTCAGATCCATCAAACTTTTCATTGAGTTTCTAATTCTTTTTTTTCGCCCCAAACAGTTTTCTTTGTTCTACGATTCGTTTTTATTATTTCTTAAGCAGCGCCATATGCAAAAGGACTGCTTTGGTCAAGGAAGTAAACTATTTTTGCAGCGTTAGTAAATACAGAAAAATTATAAAATTATTCTATAACATTTAGATTTGGTGCTTATATCATTTTGTGATAGCTAGTCGACATTCAAACAACACAACTTTCTGTATCACCATATAAATTAATTATGACATCTTTTTAGCAATCGTGCAAATTATTTTCAGATAGCCAGTGTTTAGGCGATTCTTTGACTTTTGTATTCTCCTATTATAAAAATTTGATAATCTCATTAAAAGTTGTATTTACTCAAATTAGTTCAGGAATTTCAAGTGTAGTGTAATTATCTTTATCTTTCTCAGTAGGGAAACTTTTCAATTATAAAGTTGTACAGTTGTTAAAAAGGATAATAATTATTATATGAGTAAAGATACAACATAGAACACCTGTAGAAACGAAATCTGGATACACAATAGCACAAGTAAGGCAACCCGCATTCAAATAACATAGATCTTATCTCATTAATTGTGTTTTCTATTTTTACATTAAATATTTTTGCAATGTTTATATACTTTTTCAGATCAATAAACATACGCAGAGTGAACCAGCTAAACTACACTCCAAGTATTCTTTTTTCACAAAATCTGACAATTTTATATTGCATTTTAACTTGGGTTGCTGCATTTTGCTTAAACTTATGGCCCGTAATAGTTAAAGTGAGTAGTTGATTTTTTGATTTGAATGGAATTTGTTTGCTAAATTTTAGTAGACTTAAATTTTTAAAGATGATTAATAACTAATTAGAACTAAAACTAAACATTAAAACAAATGTTAGCACAACACAATGCTCCAATAAAATTGATTTGAGGACTTATTCATGTACTTGATTATCTGAACTCCTGAGAAAGAAACCTGGTGGTGACCAGTGAGTAAATAATATTTTTATGAAGTGTATAATATCCAACATAAATCTCATTGGACAATCGGAGGCTCTGACTAGCACCATATGAACCTCTTATGTACTTTTGCCTTACATATAATCATTAGGTACAGTTAGAACGACTTCTTTCCTAGCAATGCAGTGTTCCGTAAGGCTCGGCTGAACCTGGTGACCTGCATAAGTCACGGTGCCCACTGTAACGTTTGGAGCACTTAGAGGGGTTCCTGGGATGGCAGACACTGAGGAGGGTTTTATCTTAGAGATGCCCCACAGGGAGTTCAGACACATGAACAGCTGCTTGTAGGGATCGGAGAGACTGACGGCGGAGAGTTATTGGTAGTAGTAGATAAAGAGAACAACTCACACTCATAAGGGTGAAGAGAGTGGAGGATGAACTCTAAGTTTAAATTTAGAAAGAAATTGTTTGACCTGCGGGAGAAATAAATTTTAATTGGTTCAATTTACAATATCTTAGCACGCATGCTACATTTATTTTAATACAACAATTTTAGTTTAAGTTTAATGAAACAAGTCTAGTTTGTTTGAACCCATTTCATTTTTTTGTTGTGTTAAATGGTCCAGGTTATAATTTCACCACCCGACATGTCGAATCATAATTGTCCAGTGTAAATGTGACTAATGCCATCAGCATCTCATATGTCGAGATATAACCTTGCAATGCAAATGTGACTGAAGTCTTGATTGCACAATTTCAGAATGGGTTCGCCTACAACAATATCACAATGAAATGCGATTTCAACGAGCCTGCCTTTGAGAATTCGGTGTTTGGCCCGAGACAATTCTTCTTCTCAGTTGCCACTCTCATTCCGATTGTGCTATTAACAATAGGATACATTGTGTTGAAATTGCAAGAGTCCCGCGTGAGTAATCCATCACAGATAAATTTGTAAGTATATGTTTATTGAATTTAGGTTTTATAAAGATTTATTCAGTTATAGGGTATAGTATATCATAGTATATAGTGGTATAGTGAAGAAGTGAAACTGAAGATAAAATATAGCAGAAGAGCAGAAGATAGATATTTATATGTAAGATGAAAAGCAAATATGCAAGGAGAGCAGAGGTGATTGCAAACCAAAAATACCAAGTAGTTGAAATTTTTAGTATAAAAATAGTCACAGTACAACGCATAAGTATAAAAATATGATTTTTACAGATAAAAAACAACAGATTAAAAAGGATAGGAAAGACATCATACGTACAAATTTTATATAAAAAAATGAGGCTAGTACTGTAAAGGTGATAGAAAAACGGTGGAGAAGTTACTTTCAAGACCTTCTCAATGAAGACAATTAAAATTGAATATAGGAAGTAGATGCTGTGTAAGCTCCTCTGGGTGATGTTACTAATGATTAAGTAGAAAGACTCTAAAAAGAGCGAAACCCGGAGAAGTAAAAAAGCCATCTAATTTGTTCAATTATTCATTGTTGAAGGACTTCTCGGAATGGAGTGGAGTGTAGTCTGGCGGTCCTATCGTATAAGGCCAGCGAATATGCATTGAAATGAATTCTAAATAATATACATATGCATTAGGTTTATGTTAAATAATAAATAAATAAATAATAAATAAATAATATACATATGCATTAGGTATATGTTAAAGGATTGAATCAATCTGGTACTATGCCAATAAGTTCAATAACACTGATAGAATTATAGAACAAGAGTAATGGTTGCTGATGTAATATTTGACTGTTTCAATGCATCATGGTTTTGCTTTAAGCCCTCTGCTGTTCAAACCTTTATTGGAAGAGGCCACAAGAGGAGGTAGGATAGTTGTATGTGGATGGCCTGGTGTACACAGCTTAGCCTAAAGGTGAAATGAACCAAAAATATGTTCAATATGGAGAACATTAGTATGAAAATAAACGAGAACAAAACTAGGTTGACATACACGAAGAAAGGTTATAGGCGGATACTCAAGTGTAGAATGTGGGTGTTAAGTGTCACAAAAGATGTTGCAGCCTAAGAAATGAAAACAGAGGAGTAACTTTATGTTTCTCAGTGTGTGTTTGTCGAATGAATAGGCTCAGTGACGTGTATGTGTGATGGTGCATTAAGTGAAGCAATAATTTTATCTCAAATGCACCTCGGACTGGAAGAGAGGAATGGAGAGAGTGGAGATAACGAGAGTTCATACAACATAATTAAGATGGTGTGAACATTAGTATAAAAGTAGAGAAAAGTTATATGAAGCACGTCTAAGACCTAAAAAGTATAGGAAAGTTAAATGAAACTTATGTAAGATTTAAAAAGTAGAGGAAATTTATATGAAGCATGTCTAAGATCTAAAAAGTAGAGAGAAGGTATATGAAGCATGTGTTAGATATAAGAAGCGGAGAAACGTTATATGAAGCATACTGTAAGATCTAAAAGGTAAGGAACAGCTATATGAAGCATGTGGAAAATCTAAGGAGTAGAGGAACGTTGTATGAAGCATGTGTAAGATCTAAAAGTATAGAAAAGTTATATGAAGCATGTGTAAGATCTAAGAAGTAGAAGAACGTTGTATCACAACGGGCATTTTAATGTTTTCACAACGTTATTACAACGGCCGTTTTAAAATCTTCTAACATTTATACAATGTTGTACTTTGCAAAACCTTTGTCATTGGCATTATTATTAAAGCCAACGTTGTATGAACATCTGATAACGTTGTTTAAACGTTATAACAACTTTCCGTGTAAGATCTAAAAAGTAGAGGAAATTTATATGAAGCATGTGTAAGATCTAAAAAGTAGAGGAAAGTTGTATGAAGCATGTCTAAAATCTAAAAAGTAGAGGAAAGTTATATGAAGCACGTGTAAGATTTATAAAGTAGAGAATATTTATATGAAAACCGAGTACGTGAAAGATCTGAAAAGTAGAGGGAATTTATATGAAACGTGTCTAACATCTAAAAAGTAGATGAACATTATATGAAGCACGTGTAAGATCTAAAAAGTAGAGGACAGTTATATAAAGCATGTGTAAGTTCTAAGAAGTAGAAAAAATTTATATGGAGCATGTCCAAGATCTAAAAAGTAGAGGACAGTTGTATAATAATACAAAAGTTTATATAGCTTGATAAATTTATATATCTGCTACGTTTTACAATTTATCTATTAGAGGTCTCATTTAAAAACACAAACAAATCTAAAAGCAACAAAAAGAAAAAATCAAGAGTATAACACAGTGAAGAAATGTGTCTTCAGCATACTCTTAAAAACACCTAATTTCTCTGAGCCCCAAAGGAAGATTATTCCAGACATAAGGTGTAGAATAAAAGAAACCTATTCTTCCCAATTGTAGGTTTACTCTTGGAACGCTTAGTAATTTGAAGTCGGAAGATCGAAGAGGTCTGGACGGAACATATGATTTTATTAGAGTAACCAAATAGTTAGGAGCCATATTATTTAGACATTTGAAAGTGATGAGTGCCAACTTATAATTGATGCCCCATTTTATCAGCAGCCAATGCAACGATTTAAGTATGGGTCATATGGCGAAACCTGTAATCACTCTAGCAGTAGCATTCTGTATGCTCTGTAATTTGTTTATGGTAGTCTGTGGTAGATTATAGAAAACGAGTTGCAGTAGTCCAAGGTGCTTGTTATAAAGGAATGTGCAAGGTTCTTAACAACAATAGAGAGGGCGATCTTCACATCACGGAACGATAAAGACAAATTACTTACTTTTGATAACTGTTATTGGATTCCTATTAAAACTAGTTCAGTTTTACTGCCATTTAATTATTTCATTGATGCAGATTTTTATCCTATTTATAGCTTGGGCTATTGAACTGTCATCTGAATGATTAAATGCTAAATATAATTGGGTGTCATCTGCGTAACCATCCACAGATATCCGGTAATTATCAATGATATCATATAGCGAGTTTATATAAATTAAAAACCTATAGGTTCTATACTGCTTCCTTGGGGTAACCCATGCATGACATCATAAGTCTAAGAAAATGTATTTTTTTTAATTCTCATTTTGCAATTTGTTAAATAAGACTTAATCCAATCTAGAGTAGTATTCCTAATCCTAAAATCAAAGCAGACATTATAATCAACCATATAAAACGTGGCGCTGAGATCGAGGAGCAGAAGAATAGTGAGCTTTTGACGATCCATGTTTGAAATAACGTCGTTTTGAATTTTAATCAAAAGTGTTTCTGTGCTATGATGAGGTCGATAGGCAGAATTATACTTGGAAAAACTATAAGAGTTACCAAATTGAGGATTTATTTGATTCAATGCAGCCTTCTCCATCAGCTTAGAGGCAAGTGTTAGATTACTTACAGGTCGAAAATTGTCATAGGTAAGAGCAGTGTCGGATGTTTTTTTCGGAACAGGGGTGACTGAAGCAACTTTCCACGAGTTTTGAAATGTACCAGTTGCAAGTGATTTATTAATAATTTTATGAATAGGGTTAATCAGGAGTTCTCTACATTGGTTAAATAGTTTAGTGGGTATTGGATCTAAGGCAGAAAATTTTTTTTTAGCTTTTGAAATCAAGGCATTCAGTTCATTAATTCCATATTTTCGTAAAAGTAGTCAACTCAGATGAGGGAAGATGGGTGGGAGGAGGAAGAAAGTATTATCTATACTCAATTTTGTATCATCTATTTCATTTAAGATTCTATCAATATTAGTAAGAAAATGTGATGCAAAATTATTTGAAATTGTTCTTCGATAGTGCTATGGGGTAAATAGGTTCAGTTTGAGATTCTGATAGTCTAGAAATTAGAGCAAAAAAATTATTTGGTCGCCATTACAGTCCTGAATTTGATCTGAAAAATACTTCGTTTTTACATTTTGTAAAGTATTTTTTTTAAAAGTTGGTTAAACTATCCTGACTGGGATTGCTCAACCAAACTCTCTCAAAATGTATATTCTGCTTCTTAATGACGTCAAGGTGTTCATTGTACCATGCAGTCTGTTGCCTATTAGTAATATTTTTTTTCAATATAGGTGCATGCTTATCCATTATACCTCTCAACGTAATATCATACAACTCCGCCATTTTTTCAAGTGTCATCTGATCAGTAAAATTCATCACTCGGCTGTCCACTATATCATTTGAAGATATTTTGCGAAACTTCAACAGTTTTGGTGAGATCTGGGGTTTGGAAACAATTAAATTAATATCTACTATTCTATGGACAGACATAAATTCGAAATTGTATGAAGTTAGTGTAAGATCTAAGAAGTAGAGTACAGTTATATGAACCATGCATAAGATCTAAAAGTAGAAGAAAGCTATATGAAACCCGTGTAAAATCTAAAAAGTAAAGAACAGTTATATGAAGCATGTGTAAAATCTAAGAAGTAGAGAAAAGTTATATGAAGCATGTGTAAGCTCTAAAAAGTAGATGATAGTTATATGAAGCATGTCTGAAATCCAAAAAGTTGAGAGAAATTATGTGAAACATGGGTAAGGTCTAAAATGTAGAAGAAAGTTATATGAAGTATGTCTACGATCTAAAATGTAGAGAAACATTATATGAAACACGTGTAAGATCTAAAAAGTAGAGGAAACTTATATGAAGCATGTCTAGGATCTAAAAAATATAGAACACCTATATGAAGCATGTGTTAGATGTAAAAAGTATAGGAAAGTTATATGAACCACGTGTAAGATCTAAAAAGTAGGACAGTTATATGAAGCATTTGTAAAATCTAAAAAATAAAGGAGAGTTATATGAAGCATGTGTAAGATCTAAAAAGTAAAGAGAAGTTATGTGAAACGTCGGTAAGGTCTAAAATACAGAGGAAAGTTATATGAAGCATGTGTAAGATCTAAGAAGTAGAGACAATTTATATGAAGCACGTCTAAGGTCTAAAACGTATATAGGAAATTTATATGAAGCATGTCTAAGATCTAAAAGGTAGAGAGAGAAGTTATATGAAGCATACTGTAAGATCTAAAAGGTAGAAAACATCTATATGAAGCATGTGGAAGATCTAAGAAGTAGAAGAACGTTATATGAAGCATGTGTATGATCTAAAAAATAGAAAAAAGTTATATGAAACATGTGTAAGATCTAAGAAGTATAAGAACGTTATATCACAACGGGCATTTTAATGTTTTCACAACGTTATTACAACGTCGTTTTAAAACCTTCTAATATTTATACAATGTTCTACTTTGCAAAATCTTTGTCATTGGCATTAGTATTGAAGCCAACGTTGTATGAACATCTGATAACGTTGTTTAAACGTTATAACAACTTTCCGTGCACGTGTTACTCTAACCAACTTCAATAGAACGTTATATGAACCTTTTTTAAACAACGTTGTTTCAACCAACCATTGCTTAACGTTTCTAAAACGTCTGTTTATAACTGTTCCACAACAAACCTGTACTCAACGTTTCATTAACGTCGTTTATGTAGCCGTTGGAGCAACGTTGTTTTGAAAATGTTCATTTAACGTTGTATTGAATTGGGTTGGAGTAAAATTTGTATTGAAAGTTGGTATAACGTTTAAACAACATTATCAGATGTTCATACAAAGTTGTATAAATAGTGCATGTTTTTAAAGTAACGTTGTGACGACATTAAACCTCTCGTTGGGTTAGAATAAAAATTCTGGTGGGACCAGGTGGAATACCGCCTGGAGACTAAGAAGCCCATGGAAGTTGAGCTTAAGAAAATGCACCTGGAGAGAGAGAGAGAGGAGGCATAAAACAAGGAGCGAAGGTCTCAAACCATCTAACTTCTTATCTCAGCCTGTGAACATTGGGTGTCCCTCTTTAGTAAAAGTAACCAAGTTGATCAAGATAAAAATAGTTTTAGTAGTCTATGATATGTCAGGGCATGCGTACCTTAGTGTGTAAGTTCTTAACTAACCTTGAGTTTTAACCATATTTTCCTGTATATCGAACCTTGGTTTGAAATTTATACAACTTTAAAATTGTCAAGGACTTAACTATGCAAAAGAATTAACTTTTGTCTTGTTACTTCCAGGAAAGAAATTACCCAAGCGCGTTTACAAGCGAGAAGGTTCACGAACGCAACGCTAATTAAGCGGCTGATTCTGGCGTTTATCGTGTGTGTGATCCCGATTTGTGTGTTCAACCTGTATGCTTTCACCGGCATGTCGACGTGGAGGAAAAACATACCTCTGCAGGACAACACCAACCTCCAGGGCATCGGCATCCTGCTCTACTGCCTCTACTACTCGCAGTATTGGGTCAACACGGTCATCTACCTGAAGACCTTCGACAAATATCCTGATGCCATGAAACAACTGTTCAATTATTCTTGCTGCAAGAAACAGCAGATCTCCATGGATTCTTACAGTTGAATTTCATGGATTGATTTTATTTTTATTTTCAATATTGAATATTGAAGTATTGGATTTGTTTTTAATCAACCCTTTCGGTCCGACTTTTGCACAGATACTTTTTTAACATTTGTTTTACATTTTATACTTAGTTAGGCATTTACTAAATATTATAAGAAATATCAATCCTTGAATAATTTTTTTAAGATGGGACAAATGCGTCCCAACAGGGATGATTTTATCCCATCAGTACTTCACATAACTGTTTGTCAAAAACAAAAAGGAAGTAAAAAAGAAAGTTTTGCTTAGTTTTTATTTCAAATTCAATGCAATGAGTTTCCAAATAATTTCCTCTCTCAAAAGAACAAATGAAAAAACAAACCCTATATAAAGTTTAATCCATAAATGTTCTAATTATGTATGACATTAATCAATGCACAAGGGCATATTTCATTTTTGGCATCTGTACTTGGTCTTCTTCTCTTTTTTCTTGATACATACCAAACACATCTTCTGTGACTCTATTAATTTACTGGCAGGTGATCCCCTACAGTTGTAACTTGTCTTTCACGCTTTCAAGCTTTAAGTTGAATCTTGAGAGGTTTTTTTCTGTTCTTCATGCACATTCCAACAGCAGTATAACAAAACCACTCTCAGCATCTGTCTGGCAGCTACACCTAAAGCTGTAGCCAAGAATTTGCTCATACCGAGCCATTTTTGTTATCGATAAAATAGCTTTTAGGATTATGAAACTTTTCACTGGGAGATAAAGTTCCTACAAGATCGAAAGGGTTAAAAGAAGATGCAATATAATTATGCGTTCATAATAATAATATTTAATAATTATAGCATTTGATGATTTTTTATTAAAAAATAATTTTTAAAACATGATAAACCCTCAAGGCCAGAATTTATGAAACTACCACTTATGATGAATTTGCTTCTAACAAAACAATTTAAGCAATGAAGAGTTTGTGTAAGAACCAAAGTAATTGAGGGGACGGTAAAATATATATTTTACATTATAATACTTGTGGGAAACAATTTTTATGTTTTAATGTTTGTTTCATATTTTATAATAAAGCATAAATTATTCGAACAAGTTTAAATCGGATCCAATTTTGACGTGCAAAAATGGGGCATGTCGCATTTTTGTTATTTAATATTAGGTTGGAAAGAAAGTGTAATATGACGTATTTTTCCTAAAAAAATATTTAATCTCAAAATATCACATAATGGTATTTTTAATCTTGGAAATATCATCAAGCTGTGAGAAATATTTTGTAGCTGTGATTGTTTGGTTGAGGTGAAACAACTCATACTGAACTAATCCTCTCACGTCCCACAGAGCATGATCTTCCTTGAATATAGTCCCTATTTTTCGTCACCAGTGACAAGACTTTTAAAAAATGGGTCTCGATGGTTCCCTGAAAGCAAAGATGTGCAGACAGTCAGTATTTGGTTTCGTTGAGCATCATTCAAATCATTGTTCAAGTTTGTTCAAGTTTTCACATCTTTCCTAGTTCATGGAGGCTTGAAATTATGGTGGTATGAGTTGTATTGAATAGGTAAGCTAATTATCTGCTGGTGAATTTTGAATTGAAGTATGCATGAAAAACATATGTAATTGTTGGCTATATGAAGTTGTACTTTTGGAGTCCACATGTTTCTTTTAGAAAAATAATGTGTTTTCTTAAATGCTATTTTCTCATTAGAAAGAATAAAAAAGTGAGCTTCCAAGTAGTTATGATGACTTTTCAGTCACGTGTTGATGCCCAATAGCCAATTTCCTGACAATACTTCAGTATAAATGTGTCTGTTTTATAAAATTTGTTGCTGTAAGGAAGCGAAACATGAAAACACAAAAGAAGAAGATGAATGTGGCATAAATAAGAATGCAAAGATGGGTGTGTGATGTAACAAATGAATACATGAGAGATAAAGTGAAAGTTACAGAGATAAGTAAGAATATGCAAAAAATGAAAATAAACTTGCATAGCCATGTAATGAGAGAGGATGAAGAATATGTAGGAAGAAAATGAATGGACATGGTAGTGGAGGGTCTTAGAAAAACGAATGCCTAAGTTTATATGTAAAAATAGGTTAAAAGAAGAGCTGCAAGAAAAAAGTTTACGAAGGGGCTAATGAGAAACAGTGACTTAATGTAAATATGTGAATAAACTGAAGAGGAGGAGTTGTTGTAGTTTACAAATTTATCTTTTGTGCTATACAATTGTACTTCCCTAACACCACTAATTCCTTGATAATACATAATCTTTATTTAATGTAATTGCTTTTCTATTGCTCAGCTGTTTAGTTCCATTTTATTATTGTGTAGGAGCTTGGTTTAGTATTTACTCTTTTCGGTTTCCAATGTTTATTTTTCTTTGTGATGCTAGGAAAAATCATTGTTCCATATGAATTTTTTATTTTAGCTTTCGTTCTGATGATATCAAAGACGATGAAAGTCGTGGTATTTATTATAAGTAGATGCGATTGCAAACCTAGTTTTTTCAGAATATTTACACTTTTGCTTGCAGCAAATGTTATGTTCATCACAAATAAATATTTTCTACACACATTGGCGTTGTAAAAAAATATTTATCATTCAGTTAATATTTACTGTCTTTCTTATGTTGGCAACAACGTCTTTGATGAATATGAGTGCATTATGTTTGCTTTAATTTTGCTTATAAATGTTAATATTTGATAAGAGAATGTATGATAACCTATGTTTTCAGTATAACTATTTTTTTTGGTGAGCAGTGTTAGAAATTGTTTAGTATGTTTCATTGCAACGAATTTTAAATATTATAAGGAGAACAATGTCTTGAAAAATTAACGTGTTATAATGATTAACACAGAATTAATTATTCAGCTAAAAAGCAAAAGCAATGTGTATATAATACAATGTATTATGTTTGTGTCTTTTAAGAAAAATAACTATTTCTTTAAATATTTAATCTAAACGGAAGATAAATTTATATGGATGTGAGATACTTCCCTGCAAACATTTTGGGCCAAAAAGTATAAAAAACACGCAATTTTTTCGTTCCAAAAATAGCCCAAAAATTACACTTTTTTGGATCCATTTTCCGTCAGAGTCGGTTCCTTTAAAGTACACTTTATCGAACAGATTTTCTAGCCAAAAATTCTACAAAAAATGTACAATTATAAAGCTTACAGTATTTAGTTTAATAAATATATAAAAAATTATTAAAATAATATTTATTTTCCCATCCTTTTATTGATTTAATTTAATAATTTTTCAAGTATTAATTTTAATTTATCAATTTATTTTGCTGTGAACGCGGGACCCTTCGATCATAATGCAGAGACTATACCAGTTGAGCTATGGGGAAGTTGGGTTTAAGGTTGAATTTGAAGTATTTATACTTGCATTTTCTTTTCGATTATATAATGTTTTATACTTAATTAATTTTATTAATGTATGTTATGTTAGTAATTAGTTATCTATTTATTGAAAAAAATGTAAATAACTTTTAGCTTATATTTCAGTCAATAATTCTGTACACATTTTAAAATTTTCATACACATTGGCTACGATAACTATAATATATTAATTAAATAGAGATGTTGTAGCTAGACTTAATTTCTCAAATATCCTAATTTATATAACTTAGATAAGTTATAAGAGCTAACAATGTATGGTGATATAGCTAATGACGCTAATTACAGAAAATTGCGCCAAAATGATGTACAATAAAAGTGTACTTTTCGTGCTCTTTTTTCAATCCATTTTCTAGTCAAAAAACGTACAGTCTACGGCCCAAAATTTACTATTCTAAATATGGTCTATGCATATTTCAAAAACAGAGATGACGCAGATTTTTTATTTGCTGATCCATTATGGAGTATCTATTAATTATAGAGTACATATGAATTTTTTAAATGACAAGAAAAAAACTTACGAATCGTGTACTTTTCAAGAAACTTTGTAGCACACTTTTTTTGTTCCAAAATCGGCCAGGTCCCTATAATCTAATATTTAAAAATGATATATTTCTTATATGATAACTACTGTTTGAGTTATTAAAAACAATTTAATTTGTATAGTCATAGCTTTGAAAATACTTCTACAGAATCGTTCCAAATCGGTCAAAAAAAGTGGGTTTTTCCCAACGATGTTTACAGGGTTGTAATGATAACAATATTTTTGCATGTTTTCAGTTCGAAATATTCACCAACTTTATTTTATTCTATGCATATTTTGAAAGGTAAGCCTATCTAAGAAAGTATCTTATGAAATGAACAACGTAAAAAACAAATTAAAATTGCTAGTTCTAAACACACATTACTGACATAATAACTATATTAACATTATCGGTAGTAATAATATTATTATTGTTATTACTTTTGTTATTTTCATTATTACTATCTTTATATTTACTCTAACCTTATTTGTCAATAGGATTATTATTTTATTTATAAAAAAGAATTGATAATTAAACAAAGCTACATAAATATGTAGGAAGGTAATTGAAATATTCACTCGGTCATAATATTTGCGATTCCTTCAATGTAATGTGCGAGCTGTTTTGTTTTTAAACTGTTCTAACTTTTTTGTTTATCGTTTAATTGTTTCATACTTTATTTTATGTCATAGCACATCACATCGCCTGGTGATTTGATTACATGAATTAACATGTATTATCAACCTGGTAATTATATTTTACACTAAATGAAAAATGGCATATACGGAAAATTTTTAAAAATTATCTCACAAAAGTTTAAATAACTCAAAAAATATACCATATAATTAGAAATATTATTGATAAAATGTATATAAAATGCGTTTCCACATATAATAATAGTTATAAAAAACAAATCAGCTGATAAACAAATATAAATATATGTATTTTTGTTCTGTTAAACAACTCTTTAAAAGTGGAAGAGGTGGGGGGGGGGGGGGGGGAATTGCCCGGTACG
>JARUHE010359074.1:0-17799 GCA_031471125.1 Archaeomysis grebnitzkii
TTTTGTTTATGGAAGTTCTCTGTAACTCTTAAAACAAAGTTGTTTTAACACTAATTGATTTTCAAGTGCAGACGACAACGACAACGAAGACGCCGACGGAAAAATAAAACCTATATAGAGCTTTGTCCTAACGGAACGCTCGATAAAAACACATCTACAACTACATGCTTCACAACTATGGCAGACAGCCCAACACCCATACCACCCCCTCCACTTACACAACAACCAACACTACCCAGATACATGAAAAAAAGAATATTTCACAACAACAAGAACTACCTGACAAACATGGACACCACCCCAGACGACACCTCACATCAAACAATAAAACAACACAAGAACCTCATACACACACATACAGTAACAAACTACACAAACAACAGGCAACATAATAAAACTCTCAATATTTCAGCACCAGAAATAAACGAAACTGAACAATCACTCCCCCACAACATGCGCAGAACACTGGCAAGTTGCAATTTACTTGAAATTCTTCAGTTTTTGTTCCATGTTCTTAATGTAAGCATGGAGTATTGCAGTGATAGTTTAAGCAATTTTGCAAGCATATTTAAGAAAGATTATGAAAAAATAATTGAATATTAAGTTGCACACAAGCTTATATTAGGTGAACTTCAATGTCCGAAGTGTGGTAAAACGTGTGCTCATTATTATTGAAGAACTTGCCAAATCGACAAGAACGTGGTTATCAAAATTTCATGACTGCGCATTTGTATAATCCTGGTTATTAAACAATGGTAAGTTTTTGTTTTATTTTAGTTTTTTATTTATTTTAATCCAGTTTCTAAGTATTTTTCCTTTTTTTATTATACAATTCTACGAATAGTTTCTGAAGTAATGTTAATGTGTTCGTGCTGCCATGCCCAAGTTATCGTACATCGTGGCAGCGTGCGACACAACATGCCCAGCTTTGTAAACTTTCATCACATTTTTTTTTAATTTTGAGTATATACACCAACCAGTATTTAGGCAAAATTTAGCATTATCATGAACCCACCTAACCTAACTTTGCTCCTCAAATGCTTTTCGGTGACCAAAAACATCTATTAGCTATGTTCAAACTTCTCCAAAAAAAAATTACTAGATAAAATTTTCAATCAACTTGGTATGGTCGATTTCAGGTGAGTCGCTTCTTTCGAGCAACTTGCACTGGCGAACGTAGTTCAACGTACAATTCCTAAGTAAGCTTTTAAAAATTTTATTACTATTTTTGTATTGTTTTTTTTTAATAAGTTTCATTAATAATGATCATATTCGGTTCATATTCACCCAGTGCATCAATTGGGGACAATTATTTTCATTCTCTAAAAATTAAATTCTGTCATACGTTCGCCAAATTCAAAGTTTCCAAATTATTTATCTCATTTTTAAAGAAGAACAAAAGTGTAGATTTTTTTTCAACAGGATTTTATTATTGGTGTTAATACAATAAAAACAAGTGCAGCCGGACTGATTTTAATGTAAAATACACAAGTTTATGAAATTGTTAAAAACATTGCAGCAAGATTTTGAGTGAAATGTTCTCCGAAAACTTCTCAAGACCCTTCTGATGCACTGTATTCACCTCATATTTCACTTTGCAACTATTTTACAAGTAATTTATAAAGTAAATTCCAAAATTAAAAATGTCCATCATTGTAAACTTTGTCCGTAATATTTACCAATGTAAGATATAACATAAAAATTAAGAGACAACGAGCAAAGTGTGAATAAAACACTGTGAATTTTAATTGTAGGGTTAAAAAATTTAGTTGCCATATAATTTAATGATAAAAAATCTGCAGGTACTTGAGTCTCGCCAGTTTCTGTTTATACCGCTTATTTTTGATTATGGAACTATTCTTAATGATTAACATTTTTTAGCAGGGTGATTTTAAAGAGGACGTTCATTTTTGATCGGTTTCGTTCGTTTTTAAGCATTTATTACAGAAATAGGCCACTTTGGGCTAATTTTTTGGTTGAAAGGAGACGAAAAAAAATCTAGGAGGACAAAAAACCCTGGTTTTCATCACCCTGCAGCAGTGCGTCAGAAGGGTCTTACGAAATTTTTGGAGAACATTTTTCATAACTGTTTGAGAACATTTTTTGGTCAAAATCTTGTGGTAATGTTTATAAAAATTTCATAAATTTGTGTATTTTTCATTAAAATTAGCCCTGCTGCACTTATTTCTGATATATTCACACTAATGTTACTATCCACTTGAAAAAAAGAAGTCTATAGGTACCTTTGTTCTTCATTAAAAAAGAGAAAAATAAATTAAAAACTTAAAATTTGGAGAACATCTGATAACATTTAATTTTCGGAGAATGAAAAAAATTGTCCTCGTTTGACACACTGCCTACATATCTTACCTTTCTCCTTAAATGTTGCCAGGACCAAAACCAGAGGTGAAATTTAACAAATGCCAAAATGGGTAATCATAAAGGATAGTTCTGTAATCGAAAAAAAGTGGTATAAATAGAAATTCACGACATTCGAGTTTCTATCAATATTTTGTCATTAAATTATATGGCAACTAAATTTTTTTCACCCTACAATTAATATTAACAGTGTTTTCTTCATGTTTTGCTCATTTTCTTAGTTCTCCCTTAATTTGTATGTTATATCTTACGTTTAACAGTGTTTTCTTCTCCATTTCTGTGTTATTTCTTAAGTTTAACCGTGTTTTCTTCTCATTTGGCGCGTTCTTTCTTAATTTGTTGTTATATCTTACGTTCACATGAGTCTCATTCGCATTTCGCTTACTCTCTCGCCATTTTTCATGTTATTTCAAATTTTTAACCGTGTTTGCTTCTAATTTTGTGACGTCACATATTACATAAGTGACGTCATAATTTCAAATAGGACTTAGGCTAAATAAACCAGTATTTAAGTAAACTTTAGCACTACCGTGACCCACCAAAGAAAACCTAACCTGACTTTGCTCCTTAAATGGTGTTTGTTGGCCACCAAAAACCATTTAAGGAGCAAAGTCAAGTTAGGTTTTGTTTGGTGTGTCACGATAATGCTAAAGTTTACTTGAATACTGGTTTATTTAGCCTAAGTTCTATGTGAAAATATAACATCACTTAGGTAAGGTATAACGTCACAAAATTAGAAGCAAATGTATGAAATAACATGAAAAATGGCGAGAGAATAGGTGAAATGAGAATAAAACAAGGTTAAACGTAAGATATAATATAAAAATTAAAAGAGAACTAACAAAATAAGCAAAATGTGAAGAAAACACTGTTAATTTTAATTGTAGGGTAAAAAAATTCAGCTGCCATATAATTTAACGACAAAACATTTATAGGTACTCTAGTGTCGCGAATTTCTATTTATACCAATTTTTACAATTACAGAACTATCCTTTATGATTGCCGAAAATAGATATGGTTATTTCAGATTCCGTAAACCACATTTGAAATTTCCCGCCAACTCTTGAAGGAGGTCTATGATCCCTCCGCTGAGGTAACTAGTTCCCTTATGTTTGTGGAGATGGAAACATGTCCGGTCTAGAGTTAGAAAACTGCAATAGCTGTTCCTCAACCATATTTAAATTAGTGGCCAAGGTAAATTATAATAATGAAACCACATTTAAAATTTCTCGCCAACTCTAACAGCACCTGTATTACTCCATCGAGATAGCCCCTTAATCTCCGGTTTACATCAGTTGGCTTACAGCTGTGAAAGTGAGAACATGTCTGCAATGGCCACTGAAAACCATTTGAGGAGCAAAGTCAGGTTAGGTTTTGTTTGGGAGGTCACGATAATGCTAAACTTTACTTAAATACTGAAATAATGCTTGAGTATGGCATGCTTCCAATTTATGTGCGACTCATGCTGTATGATGTTCGACAGTTACATTACAGGTTATAACTTATTTAGTATTGTTTTTGGTTAGTCGTACCAACATGCATACAGTTTTTAGCAAAAATAACATTTATTAAAACTTTAATATGTCCATTAAGCTACAAATTATTGAAATAGATGCAATATTAAAGTAGTTATAACATGTTATATATCGCAAATCTAAATTGTATATCCACAAATATTTTTTGTAATGGTCCTCTTATTTGTATATTTACATTCTATATGTACGAGAAAGTGGGGTTAGGTGAGTGTCTGTATTTTTTCTAAGATTTTACAAAGAAATTTATTTCAAAAATCTTTATTGATAAAATTTTCGACAAACTATTCTTACTCATCACTTACTCATATGTAAATCTCATAAATATATAAAAATGAGGAACTATAATAGAGAAAAAATTGTACAAATTACGAATAAGAACCCCTACAAATCTTAGCTAGAAAACATAAAAGCGTGTTTTTGTGAAAACTGTACCAATCCAAGAAGTCGATATTCAATTCTAGACATGTTTCTGAATTTATAATTTATTTTACATATTTTTTTTTTAAAACTACAACTTTGTCATACAATTGCGTGGGTGTTGGTAAGTTTTAACTTGTTTTATAACCACAACTTCATGGTTTTAAGGTTAGTTCATATTTATGCTAAGTTAGGTTAGGTAAGGTAATGTAATATTTTAACCTATAATGTAATATTATACAGCATGAGTCACTACAGGCTTGATTGAACTTTCATCAAAAGGTATATAATCTAAAGGGATTTATGCTTAAAACAATGTATAAAAAAATAAAAATAAAATATGCAACATTTTTTTATCCATATTTCAAAAGAACATATTTTCCAACATGACTCATGTAAGTTGACTTGAATACAGGGCAATGCTTTAGAGCTATATTTACCAAATTCTTCATAGGAATTACAATTAGAGTGGACAATGTGGAAGCCCAAAGCATTGACCTGCTTGATTACTAATTGTACAAATATAAAATATTTTTCAATGTAGAGACACAACTTTTAATATGTAAGATTTACTTGAGCTTGTTAATGTAAACATTTAACCTAATTTATATTTACAACATGAGTACTTTCTTCATTTTTAACTCTAATGAAAAACCATGCATAGGCTAAACATAATAGCAGATTGAAATATGCTTTTTGTCGCTCAACATTAAAACCACTTGGCAGTTCAGTTATTGTTAGTTGTGTTAGCCAAATATTAGAGTTTAATAATTAGTTATTTGCTAATAAGCTTACCCACATATCAATTTAAGAAAAATACACATGATGATAAAATATTATTGAGAGCACAGGTTTCAGAATAGACTTTAGTATTTATCTATGTTTAGTTTTGGCCCAAAACTGAGAATGTTCTTAATTTCATACTTGCAAAACTTTGTTTTTAAACTACTTGCTGACAACAAACCTTATGTGGATAGTTAAAAATGTAATTTTTCCAGATTTTCTTTGCTACATCTTGAACCGGGAGAATTCTTTTTTGAGAACTATTCTTGCACTTATAAAAGAGAAGATTCACAAAACCTAGAAACTACTTGGAGGAAACTGATGGTTGATAAAACTGTTAAAGGAAAATTAAAAGTATGATTTATATTCTTTTTATCATTGGTTATTTATACAATTTTTAATACAATCTGCCAAATAATTTGGGTACCTTAATTCTCTGCATTGAAAAAATATATATTTTATATGAATTCGTACATATAATCTTTCTAATACCTTCTTATTTTAAAATTCAATAATTTCAACATGGCTAATAACATTATTATTTTAATAAGAGAACATTTTTTCTTATACTGTATATGAAAAGGTTTTTTTTATTGTTTCACAGCTAAATATACATTTGTGAAAGTTTTTTGTTACATTGATGTTAAGTCTTCAAAATCATATAAATTTTCTAATTTGATTGCAATTATAGTAATCTAAAATACACAGAATGAAGCAAACATATTTGTAAATTGCAAAATATTTTGTAATGTGTTCTATTAAGAAATAAAATGATTAAAATAAGAAGAAATAAGAACATGCAGTAGCACCAATACTTGCTAATCCCCTCCAAAAAATGAATGCTGGCTAAAAAACTCACTTTCAGTTCACAACAAAAATAGCTTGATGGTGATAAAGTAAGTCTCTTCACTAATGCCTGCAAGTCACTTTAATGTAAAGATAGGTCTAATAAAAATTTAACCTTCATGATTAAGTTTTTATATATTTTTAATAGTTATGGAAAACTTTATTAAATAAAAGTTGTTTATTTTTACCTTCAAATTGATATTGCCAAAAGTATTTTTTTCTGAAAGTTTAAAATTTATTGAGATTTCTGCAAACAAGGCTCTACTTCATGTGAGATGTATGGTTATCTATGGCTAGTTATTTAGCAAATTCACCAGAAATAGAACCCCTCTGTAAGAATACTTCTCAGCAACATGTGTATACTTAACCAGACTCGGATATTAACTCAACATATACTGGACAACACAAACTTATCAAGTACATATACATTCCACCGAACATTTAGTCCTATCCTGTCCTATTTCCTCCCAGCTGAGGCATCTACTCAATTACTTTAATTTTGGACCATTGGAGGCAGCAGATTAGAGAGGTTGGGTATTTGGGCTTCATTGTTGTCTTACTCCTTCCTAAAGGGTGCTGAATACCCTCTGGGAGCAGTGACGGGTATAGGCCCGTTTTTTATATATTCATTCCTTCCTAAAGGGTATCCAGTAAAAAAATTTATGAAAATTAAAACAGTCTTAATTTAAATTTGGTACGAGTTGTTTTGAATGACATATAATGAGAGGCTTTAGAGGCAAAGTATGCCAAGTGGTATAGTAACTCAATTAGAATTGGTATACTTTGCCTATTAGCCTTCCAATTGTGAATTGCAAGTGGAGAATGTTGTTATCAGTTAATTTTGCCCAAAATTGATCATAGTCAGTTTAAATTATATTGGTGCAACCACTTGTACTTCTAGTTGCTCTGTTTTCATTGAGTGTCATAGCCAAATAGTTCTATATAGGTGTTTTATTTCTATCATGGTTTGTGCTGTTGTTATAAATGAGCACTACATCTTGCTTTATTTTGAAGAGTTACTGTTTCTAATAATGAATTCCATCATATCAGGTTTGCTCCAAGTCTTTAGTATTTGATGCACATTTGCCTGAGATTCCAGTGATTAAAATTCCTTTCAAAAACTGTTTATCTATAGAAAAAGGAGATGACTTCACAAACAAAAGGCAAGTTTAAATATTTCATAATTTCTTATAAATAATTTTCAAGTAGTTAGAACACCACCCTTAAATAGTTTGAACGTTGAATAGTCAGGGAGATTACAATTGCCATCAAATCTTGTGAAAATAAAATCTGTCTCTAAATAACAACCAAAGTGAATTGGTTTGAATGTTTTTGCCTTTCTTAGAGTTTTTAAATTTATATAAAATTGAATTAATATTTGTGATATTTTATATTTAAATTAAATTATATTGTAAATATTTTCAGTTTCAATGGAAGTAGCCACACAGTTGATGTTGTTAGTGAGAATTCAATTGAACTACTCGAAAAGAGGAAAATAAAACCTTATGTTATATCTCCTGTAAGTGCAAAGCTCTTGTCATTTTATGGGCATTGGCCCATTTATTTATATAATCAATCTTGTCACTTTGTCAACAAATTTATTTAAATTTAGTTATTTTAAGTATTAGTTTACCATGATTGCAATGAATAATCTGTTTCCTAGTGGTTAGAGCTTAAGAGATGTTTTCTCTTTTGCATAAAATTTATTTCTTTATCTACTCTTGGAAATCTTGACTATGATTGTTTTTTCTATGTATGACTGCTTTCTCTTTTCTTTGTCATTTCATCCTAATTTTGTCCCTCAGATCTTGTGCTGAATACCAGCAACATACATTAATTCTCCCTGATAATATCCGATTCATATTATTTCATTACTTCCATTTATTAGAGAGTCTGTTATAAAATAACAGATATGAGCTATTGTGATTACCCTTTCGTAGTTCTGTAGGCTACATATGGCGTGTACATTCTTCAATATTGATTTATATGTTTATTTGAAGCTTTACAACAAAGTTTGTTTTATAACAATTACTTCTATGTGCATTCTGACCAATATGCACTAATTATTTTTCAATTTAATTGAAAATCTTTGATTTTAATGACAAAACAGATTTTTTTTCCAACTTAAAAAGTGTAGCTCTTCTTGGTTAAACTTTTTTACCAAGCTTATTTTTAAGCTTATTTGAAGCTCTGCAATAAAATTTGCTTAGCATCATTTGTTTGTATGAAAATTTCTATCAATATGCACTATCTTTTTTCAATTTAATTTAAATTTTTGTATTTTTATGAAAAATGCATTTGGTGGTTAAAACTTTTTACCGAGCTTATTTCTTTTAGTTTATTTGAAGCTCTAAAACAAAGTTTGCTTAACAACATTTGTTTGTATGGGCATTATTACCAATATGCAGTCATTATTTTTCAACTTAATTGAAAGTCTTTGATTTTAATGAATAAATATTGTTTTTCAACTTAAAAAAGTTTGCTTTTCTTGCTTACAGTTTTAACCAAGGTCATTGTGAGTTTATTTGAAGCTCTACAACAAAGTTTGCTAAACAAAATTTGTTTGTATAGGTATTCTAACTAATAGGGACTGATTATTTTTTCAATTTAATTGAATATTTTTTGTTTTAATGAAAATAATATTGGAGAAAGTTGAACACAGCCGGTAACTTTACATACGCATTTATTTTCAAAACTACTTGGCAAAGTAGTGAAATATGGGGTGAATATGAACATCCTTGATGTTTACAATTGAGATGAGTACCAACTATACTGGTTTTCCCACACCGCAAAATACAAATGTAGGTTAGGCTAATAGGTGTTTTTGGTCAGCGAAAACCATTTGAGGAGCAAAGTTAGGTTTTGTTTGGTCGGTTATGATAATGCTAAACTTTGCTTAAATACTGGTTTATGGAAAAGCAAAAAAAATAGCTTAAGTCTTGTTTGAAAATGTGATGTCATTTGAAGGTTGGTATGCCTGTCAGTTGGATGTGCTTATTTTGGCTATTATTTGAGTTATATTAATCCAAATATGAGCATCAATCGAAAGCGCCAGTTTTCGTAAATCATGCAACAAGAACTACAGGCTGTATTCAAACTTTCACCGGTATGTTTTTTGAACAAATTCATTTGTTATTTTTGATTTTATAGCAATAATTATTTAAAAAATGCATTATGAACGATCTGTAAAACTTGAATTTATTGAAGTAACTTCATTTTATTTAACTGTTTTTAAATACATGACAATCAGGTTAGGGTTGTGTTTGGTGAGTTCCTATAGTGCCTATTGTTTATATTTACTGAACTGGAAGAATAAAATGTTTCAATGGCATCTATTGTTGCCGGCAGTAAGACAAAAATTACAACCATTGTTGTACATTGTCTAGTATGTACAAATGATCTTCACATTCACCATGCTTAATAATAATTCTTAAATTATTGGCTATTTTTATTCAGTCGAACTTTGGTGTGTGACCTGTCATACCTTTAGTTTATTTTAATTTCCACATACATGGCTCATCCAGAAGTCATGGTCTTTCATCAGTAACCATATTATTGAGACCTACAATTAACTTATCTCACACCAGCTAAACCCATAATGCTGAAGTTTACCTCTGGAACTATCAAGGTTTTCTATTTCTTGTTTTTAAGGCTTTTTTGTTACCTTTATCACAGCTGACATCTGCTACTCACATTTATTGATCTAAGTTTTGTTGAAGAGGTCAATAAATGTTTTTATACAATGTTGTTAATTGTAACTTTTATTTCTTGTTTGATAATTGTTCATGGCTAATTTATGTTTAATTAATTTCGTTTAATATAAATATATCTATAAAATAAATACAATTTTTTAGGAAATAGTGAAACACTCTTTTGAACTGTTAAACAAGACAGAAAATGTTTTGCCTCAAATTCTACAGCTGTACAGAGCCTCAACACTTCCACCAAACGATCACAATACAATGGCGAATGCGATGTCAAGATCTTTGCTTAACCGACACAAATTCGATGCCAAATGCTTGAAAGAGGACAATGAAGAAATTCTTGTGGACATCACTGCAAGTAAAGTCTATCACCTGGTCAGCAATCCAGGTCGAGTTGCACTCTCCTCCAAAAATTTATACTTTCAGCCATACAATAGTTTTGAACAAAACCGTTTGGCTGTCATCAGTCTAAATAAAATTAGTCACGTGAATAAAAGAAGATATATGCTGAGGCAACTTGGACTGGAATTGGTTTTCAAAGGGCAAAATAATCACAATTTAGAAACAAATGATTCATATATTTTTTTAACTTTTTCTAAGCAAGAGGATCGAGATTTTGTTTATGATACTTTGATAAAACAAGAAGTTTTATCATTGGATAATATCATGTCTGATAATATGATTTATCGATGGCAGGTTGGTGCAATATCAAATTTTGAATACTTGAAATATTTAAATAGTCAAGCTGATCGTTCTGAAAATGATATGACCCAATATCCAGTTTACCCTTGGGTCATCACAGACTACAGAAGTGAAACTCTTGATTTAAACAATCCTTCAATTTACAGAGATTTGTCGAAACCAATTGGTGCTATTAATGAAGTTCGACTAAAGAAGTTGAAGGAACGCTATCAAGACATGGCAGAGCCCAAGTTTTTGTATGGGTCTCATTACTCAACACCTGGTTTTGTATTGTACTATCTAGTAAGGAGATACCCAGAGGCAATGCTTTGTCTTAATAATGGTCGCTTTGATAATCCAGATCGAATGTTCAATTGTTTTGCAGCAACCTGGGATAATGTTACAAATAATCAATCTGATTTTAAAGAACTTATTCCCGAATTTTATAACACTAATAGTAATGCAGAAGACCTTGGAGATTTCCTGGTAAATAAACATAATTATCCTTTGGGAATTCGACAAAATGGAAAACCAGTTCAGGATGTTGAGCTGCCACCTTGGGCCAAGAGTCCTCAAGATTTTGTGATAAAGATGCGAATGGCACTAGAATCTGATTATGTGTCTGTCAACTTGCATCATTGGATCGATCTGATATTTGGACACAAACAAACGGGCAATGATGCAATAGAGGCGGACAATGTATTCTATCACCTGTGCTATGAAGGATCCGTTGATGTTAGTGTTATTGAAGATATCAATGAAAAGAATGCATTGGAAGTTCAGATCCGAGAGTTTGGACAAATACCGAAGCAATTGTTTTATAAACCTCATCCTAGAAGATCAAAGTCATTTTGTTTATATGATAAATTCTCTCCTATTTTTTCTATGTCATCTTCAATATCTGATCTGAGTGAAGAGTGGGAAGATTTTAAAGGTGAACTGGAAGAATTGCAGTTAGAATCAATGAGACCAGCTATACCACCTTTACTTTATTATTTGCACCAAAACGTCCTTTCCATAACCAAATCTTATGAATCTAAAATGCACAGTAGTGAGGTTACGCATGTGATGTTTACGCTAGATAATCGCATTGCAATTTCATTAGGAAAGGACTCTTTTATTAAAGGTGTCAGCTTACTAGATAATGAAATGGTTATAAGTGAAAATGCAGGAAATGATACTCTGACATCTTGTGTTCAATTGCCTGGAACAGGAGAACTGCTCATTGGTTCTTGGAATGGAAGTATGTATAAGTATAACCTCCTATCTGGAAAGATTCTCGAGATAATAGAAGCCCACACAGAGGCTATATCTTGCATGGACTCTCTGAAAGACTTTGTAGTGACTGGATCCGTTGATGGAGTTGCCAAAGTTTGGAGATTGAAAGAACTTGAAAAAAATGGCGCTGAACAATGGTCTTGTTGGCACATTGGCCATCTTGTTAGTGAGCTATATCATGATGATGCTGTGGAGAGTGTTAAAATTCACCCAGCATTGGCTTATATTGCATCTGCCAACTTGAACGGAGAGCTTTTCGTTTGGTTGTCCACTGGTCGTGTGAAGCACAGACTGCAATGTCATAGTGGCAAAATCACCGGTCTGGCTTGGTGTCCCGAAGGAAATCGATTGTTAACAAGTGGCATTAATGGGAAGCTGGTGATCATTGATGCTAATCAGGGATCTATCATATCTACTGTGAATCTGCAAGAACAAATCAATTGTATCGCCTGGGATGGCCGAATGGTTCTAGCCGGAGGTAGTTCTGGAAATATATTTTTCTATGACATGGGAAAAGAAGAAATTGTGAAAATAATTCATGCTCATAGTGGTGCTATCAATGCCATTTGTATATCAAATGATGGGTGCAGAATAGTGACTGGAGGAGATGATCACAAAATAATAACTTGGAGTGCTCCGTCTTATTTGTCGAGCTCGCCATCATCAACTAGGGGCTCAAGTCCTTCCAGCCAAAGACTTTTAATGACAAATCTAAAATGTAATTCAAACTTTGATAAAGGTTTCTCTAATACACCGAATGAAAATACTCTCAAGATTATTACAAGTTTGTCTCCAAGTAAGAAGGCAACCAACCAACTTGAAGGGAGTGGGAATTCATTTGAAGAAATTACAGTTGCTTGCTGTGGTAGTTCAAGTTTTTAATTATGCGTTGATGTACTTGAAGCAATGACAATAATCTACATACAACATTTACCTTGGATGTTTACAGCTTAGGGTAATGTTTGGCTAAGTTTATGAAATTTTAAACTCGACTTTTGTTCATGCATTTCATTTTAATGTTTGAGCTTGAAATTTTATAATTAAGTTCAATGATTCATTTCATTTTTTCTAACTTTTGTTTTCAAACCTGCTCAATTTTTGACACATAAGGAATAGGTTCCTATTGGTAATTTTGTATGATAAATTAGTTTTAATTAAATTATGAAATATGAATATTCTTTTAAAAATAATTTTTTATTCAGATTCAATGTTTTTGTTAATTACTCACATGTTAAATCTTTATTTGTTCAATGAAACAAATTGTTTTAGTTAAATAAAAAAAAACCTTTATATTCGATTAATATTTTACAAAAAAAAATTGTTGCAAAAATATTTTTATAACAATGTAAAACAATATCCATTTAAACTCTTATAGCTCTGGGAAATAAGGGTTCTAATGCTAACTTGAATGATGAGAGTTCTTGCATCAACCCTTTGGACCTGAACACAATCTAGGATATTTTGTATTATGTTGATGGCACCGTTTGTCTTTTGTAGTTTTAGTGCTTTATAAACGTCATATATTTATTTATTTTATGTTTATTTGTAGAATTAAAAGTTTCTAAAAATTCAATAATAATTAGATACGTTTATTAATTTGTCAAAAATGTAGATTTCACATCCATAGAAAGAAATTTTAACCTAGGTTGAAATAACTTGTGTGTTGTTGAGCTGAACGTTGTGATAATGATGGGCCTTTCATCAGTTTATATAGTTACAAGAAAATTAAACCCTTAATCATAATTTTAATTATTTTTGTATGAAAATTTTGAACATATAGCATTTTTAATCATCTTTTTGTTATGCTTTTTTAAATTGTGAAATATTACGCAACATATTTTATGTTTAGATTATAATAATTTTAATAGCATATTTTGTTGAAAAAGGCTCTCTAGCTTTTGTTCTTTAAAAAATATCCCAAATATGAAGACAAGTTTTTAGTTGAATGGATGCTCCCATCACATTATTTTGAAGAATGTGAAGCTATAGTATATATGATAATGCTCTTCTCTATTAAGGTTAGTTTTTCTAAAAAACAATTTTCTACTGAAGAGGGTGACAGTCGATACCGAAATATATAGAAAGATTTGTTACTAGATAAAGTTAACCCCGTGATATTGTGTACAATTTTAATAGGACATGTTTTTATTTGCTGTGGTTAGTTCTACCCTAATTATAATTATCCTTTTTTGAAGAAGAATATTATGCTTTAAATACTCTCGCATAATCTTTGAATTTAAGTTATTTTTTATGTAATTGGAATAGATTTTTAATTATATTTTATATAAATTAGTTTGCTGCTGCATAATAACCATTTTATCAGAAAGAACCTTTTTCGTTAATTTTTTTAAATTTGTAGAAAATCACTGCCAGATAAAGTAAATGTTTTGTTATCTGTAAAAAAGTTGTTTGCTACAATATAGTTGAGTTGTAATTCAATTCTAGTCTGGGTTTAGCAAATGTTTTATCAATGACTTCTCCACTACAGATGTGAAAAATTGTTGTCATCAAACTGCTCAGGAGTGACTAAAGTCTTTTATTCTCTCATCTTGCTGATGTTGAGCATAGCAAGTTTTCTGGAAAACTGTCGTAAATCTCAACGAGCCACTTATCCCAACACATTCTCATTTCGCTCTTCTGAACTAAATCTTAACAAGACCTCAACAAATAAAGAAAGCACTTGCCAATGCATGAAACATTTGGCTCATCTGGTAACAAGGAGTATTCTAACTCATGAAATTAATTTTTTGTTATTATTTTTTTATGGAGTGTTTGAAATATTATCATTGTACATTTGTATAAACATTTTTTAACATAGATGAATATTTAAAGTATTTATATCAATCTCTAATATTTCACTTTAGAGATTTTATAGAATAATTTAAACCTCTTATCGAATTTTGTAGGTAGGAATTGCAAAATATGAAACATTGTTGTCAACTTTACAAATAAGTAGAAGCCTCAGTTAAACTATAGAGGTTTCATTTTACAATTTCCTCAAATTTAAAATTTTCAGTGATAAATTACTTAGGGCTTTCCCACAAAGTAACATAGGCCTGTGATAAATCAGTTTCAACACCATGGGGTTTGCCTACCTAAAGAGGCTTGAAAAATTAACTGTTCTATTTTCATGCTAAAGGGAATTTTTGTTAAATTTATGTATTTTTGATAAAATTATAACCATTTTTACTTATATATGTAATAGCCAAGTTGAAACTTTTAGCTAAGGGTTGTTTTATGTGTAATGAACCATTGTGATATAGTCTAAATTTTTTAATGTGTAGATATTTTATCATTTTATATTAAATGTTTATAAAGATTTGTCTTTTTATTTTACTGTTGTTTTCTAAAACCTTCATTATTCTTAAATTAATTTTGTTTTCAATTAAGAATGTTAAGAGACAATTTAAAAAATAAAACAAATGTACTTTGCAGCCCAAATATTTTTGTTGGTGCCAAAGAGCAGGTTGATAAAACTATATTTTAAGACTTCTTTAGCCATACATTAAACAATGTGTGTGCAGATATTATTTGAGGATTTGCAAGTGTGACTACCAATTTGGCAACAGATTATGTAGCCTCGTGCAGAAACTGGTTGAAACAAGTTTTCTATACCAGTCCCCTTTGCAAATGAACTCTGGGAGGTACTAATAACTAAATAATTATTGGTTCTGGTGCAGAAATTTGGTCCACTCAAAGAGTCGTTACCAACTTGTAGAATGCCGTCACCTTTGGAGTTCGAGCTAATTTCCATATGTCCTATCCCGACTGTACCTCTTTGATAGTTGTAGGTAGTTTCTCCATTACATGGTCAAAGTTACTTCTAAACTCGGCTATCCTGTGACTCTTCAAGATAATTGAAGTGGTTTTGCCTTTATCGAATCAAAAACTCATGAACGTCGCACTAAAATAATTTGAAACTAACAAACATGTTATGAAATTGATTTGTATAGAATAATAAACAACTGTCTAAAAAAATATTTGGTGTTTGTTAGATTTGTGGAATACTATTCTTACAATATAAAAACATTACAAAGTTTCTGGATCAGATACTCTCAAAAAAATTTAGTTATGAGTATACTTACTTAAATTATAACCATGTAACTACTACATATTATTAATCCATGTAATTACTCAAAGAAACAAAAAACCCTCCGAGTGCAGTGCTGGCATTGGCCCGTTTATTTATATAATCAGTCAATCGATCAAGAAAACAAAAAATTGAAGAAATGTGATCTTTATTAGAGAATTGTTTCTTATAAAAAATAGGATTTAGGAAGGTAGATATGACTAGTCCAATGATAAAATAATCAACATGATTAAGGATTTGACTGCACAAGAAATGTTAAATATACTTCTAGACTAGAGAATACCCTCGCCAACTATATGTATACATGAAGCAGAGTCGTGTGTGTATATTGGTTTGTTTTCTGGAACGGTGATAGCTTATAAAGAAAGTATAACTTCTTGGGGATATATGGAGTGTTTATTTAAATAAGAAACTTCCAGTGTTTATTTTTAAAGATGGCTAAAATTTATTTTAGAGGTTTCTTTACACGAGGGAAAATATTTTTACATAAGCCTATCAAAGTTTTTTTTCGACAGTTATGTTGGCCCATTTTGTACCACTAAATCAAGAACAAAGCAGCCCAAAATTTATTTTTGTGTGGATATGCATATGGTTCCTAGAACAGACAGGCTATATGAAATTTATAACCCGTCAGGAGGATGGGAAGCACATGTTTGAAAAAACACAGTGTAAATTGTATGACAATGTATAATTGGTTGACAATACAGTTAACCCTCGATCCAACGGACACAACCCGCTGGAAAAATATTTTAAAAATATGTACATTATTTACACATGATTACATACATATGTATGTATATATAACTGTATTTTGTGTTAATTTTTCTTTATGCACTTTTTCTAATTTTCGTACCACACTAAAAATTCCTCACTGTATCGGATTATCGGCTCCATCTCCCCTTATTAGTCCGTTAAATCGAGGTACAACTGTACTCATCTTAACGCACTTGAACGTCACAAATAACAGACCACAAGGTTATTGGTCACACACTATTTAAGAACATATTGCTTTGGCAATACAAAACAGAAATTACATATGTTAATTTGTTATTATGTTTGCAAAATGTTTGTAAATTTAAGGTGAAAAAAATTCCAAGCATAATTAAACTCATCTGACTACACACGTGCCTTTTTTATTGATCAGCTTGAAGTTAAATTCTATAGTTTAAGAAATAAAACAATGGTTATTTGTTTTTAGAGTTTATTTGTATGTAAAATAGCACAGAACACCTTACGATGTTCTTGATCGTGTGCTTTATAATAACCAAACTAGGATATAGATCTGATATTGAAGAATCTTTCGCTTGAATCGTTTTAACTGATAATCAAAATAAAATTATTTTAAATAGTTTTCATGTCGAAAACGTAGATTATATCGCTTTAGTAATCTAGCCATAACTTTGAACTTTGAAAATGCAGAAAACGAAACAAAAAGTAAGAAACTCACATTATAGTTTTTGTCGAACGTGCGTAACGAAGATCTACTTAGGAGTAGCATTTTTATGTTGGTTGGTTAGTTGATCTGTTTAAAGTCCTTCTACCCTACAGGGTCATTGAGACTAGTTTCTGATGTTGTCGGCAGCGGCGTTAGACAATTATCTTTATGCTTATATATATTTTATATTTTATTTTATCTAGAGTTGATTATCCTTTTCTAAATATTAATTGATGTTTGTATTTTATTGGATTAATTTGTATATGTATGTTTTCTTGTATTAACTTTGAAATTTTTGATTTGTGCACCAACAAGATGGAAATGAAGTGTATCTAAATAGTCTCTATGATGCACTTTTGATTAAAAGATTTTTCTCAAATTTTAACACCATTTTTATCGAAGTTTCTGGTAT
Source organism: Archaeomysis grebnitzkii (assembly GCA_031471125.1). Classification (NCBI taxonomy): domain Eukaryota; kingdom Metazoa; phylum Arthropoda; class Malacostraca; order Mysida; family Mysidae; genus Archaeomysis; species Archaeomysis grebnitzkii. Next base: position 17,561 of record JARUHE010359074.1, read on the forward strand.
GGGAATATACAAAAATGTTTGATGAAAATGTTTTGCTCATACTTTGGTTTGATTTATGCACCAATGGATTGAAAATGAAGTGTGGATAAATAGTCTCTAAGGCAAATTTTTGATTAGATGATTTTTTCTCACTTTGTAACACCTTTTTAATTGCCATTTTGGTTTTTATCGAGCGTTCCGTTAGGAAAATGCTCTATATAGGTTTTATTTTTCCGTCGTCGTCCTGCGTTGTTGTCGTC
>JARUHE010359185.1:0-17797 GCA_031471125.1 Archaeomysis grebnitzkii
AGTTTTATCACAATTGCTTGTCCCAGTCTTTTAAATGGTTAATAGCCACCAATATTATAACCTTTTTGCCAGTTCGCCTTTTTCTGACTAGTAATGGTTTTTCGTTCTACATTAAAGAAAATTCTAAGATCAGAGCACTACCTAACACTACCTAAGAACCTTTCTTCTCACCACCACCCATTATAACATCAATATAAATTCCATTGCCAAATCGGAGGATTTCGTTCAATGTTGATAGGTGGCCAATCGACATTTTACGAGCCATAAATAATGAAAAGATAAACATTGGATAATAAATAGAAAATAAATATTGAATAATGCATAACAAATTAATAATAATAACCAAATAATGAATAACAAGTTAAATAAATAAATAAATAAGAAAAAATAAACAAATAACGAATAATAAAGTAATTCAATAAATAAGAAATAATTACTAAATAAAAAACAAATTATAGTAACATAATTATTCAATTTCAATCACACAAATGAAATGAACTTTAGCTTAGTTATACTTAAATATATGAAAAATAATGAACGCATAAAACAACAAAACAAAGAAATGGATAAGAACAAATATAACAAAAACTAAAACAATTGAAACAATTAAAACAAACAAAAACGAATTAAATGATTAACACAAACAAAAAACTAATTAAAATTATTAAAACAAACAAAAAACGAATTAAAATTATTAAAACAGACAAAAAAGAATTAAAATGATTAAAACAAACAGAAAAACGAATTAAAATGATTTAAACGAACAAAAAACGAATTAAAATGATTAAAACAAACAAAAACCGAATTAAAACGAATAAAACAAAACAAAAATACGAATTAAAATGATAAAAACAAACAAAAAACGAATTAAAATTATTAAAACAAAACAAAAACCAAATTAAAATGAATAAAACAAAACAAAAATACGAATTAAAATGATAAAAACAAACAAAAAACGAATTAAAATTAATAAAACAAACAAAAAACGATTTGAAATGAATAAAACAAACAAAAAACGAATTAAAGTGATTAAAACAAACAAAAAAACGAATTAAAATGATTAAACCAAAATTGAATCAGGGCGGCATAAACTCGTGCAAAGTATAATAAAGCAAAACGTGTCTCAACGTGTTTAATATATTGACAAAATACAACAAAACGCAAAAGATTTTCCACAAAATAATAAACCAGACAAAATAAAAATAAACTTTTTCTTGTCTTTTTGTTGGAATATTTCATTCCAACTTTATTTACATTTTTTATCTTTTTTATTTCTAGTAAATTCGAAAACTTATTTTCCTGTTCGATGTCATAGATTTTTTTTCTTCATTCAACTCGTGGAAAATGAAAAAAGTTCTTCAATCCACTAAACCAACATTTCATGGCATGTGCTTTTGCTCAACATCTTTGATCATTTGATTTGTGATTTAATTATAATGTTTTATTTTTATATTACTCAACAAACCAATGCAATAGTTGAAACAACGGTAGTGGGGCACATGAATAAGCCATGGAAATAACTTAACATTCAAACAGCCAATTGTATTGTCACGTGACAACCAAGATGTCAAACAACCAATGCATTTCAAATACTCACAAGTGCATGTCTAAGTTGATCCTGAGTATAGTAACAATAACATACCTGCAAACAAAACAAAGAATTAATTATTTGTAATTAAATACATTAACTGGCAAATAATAAACACATTTAATGAACACAATTTAGTCAGTTGTAACCATTGCATCAAGTAATACGAATACATAGATAAGCTAACGATGTTTACATAATCAAATATAAACAACTTAAATACTGAACAAATAAACCAACCTCATAAATAAGATTACATTCTTAATATAATCACTGAACTGCAAACAATTTTGTCTCGACTTGTAGCTGTAATTGGATTTGATAAAAGGGTATAATGTATCATCTGGAAACATTTATATCTTTCTACAAACTAACAAGGTGTTGTTCACGTCGTGCGTCTATGTATGCGTTGTGTGTTATACATGTGTGTGTTGTGCGCCCGTATATGCGTTGTCATACGTGTTGTACATGTGGTTGTTTGTTTATGGTGTGCGTATGTGTTGTGTTTGTATATGTATAGCTGTGTGAGTAATAGAATTGAATGTATTTGCTAAATACATTTTTAAACCAAAGCTAGAACAATAAAACCAAATAAAAAAGCAACAGGACGAGCGAGTAATTCCAGAAGCCAACAATGATAAAGAATTCGCGCTTACAAAAGTGACATAATTAGAGATAATTCGTCCAATGAATTGAACATTTTGAATTGTTTATCAGCAAGAGATGTACCGTTGACATATGTTCATAAATTGTGCATATTTGTGTGCAGTTATGGTTAATTGGGAGCCAAAAGTGACGCTTGACATCAGTGTACGGCAATAAAATATGAAAAACACCTTCATGTTATGGTGACATATACTTTACATTGAAATCAAGGATAGAGTAGTCATTGATTGAAATATAATAAACAATACATTGATATGAAAACAAAACCAATGAAAAACATTTTTTATTTTTTAATCAAAAATTGTTTTCTATTTAACAAATAAAACATTTGGGATTCTACTTCAGATTCAAAAGCAATTGTCTGTTAAACGAAATTATTATTGGTATTATTGGTATTATTATTATTATTATTATGACGTCATCACATTTTCAGTACAAACAATGTATTTTTAGAATAAACAAAATGTGTAAAATAGAACAATGAAAATTGAAAAGCAAACCATTCATACAATACTTGCAAAAAAACCATTAACGATTCATAACTTCCCAAATAATTGCTCCAAGTAAAACCAAACCATGAGAAAAGATGAAGATGACAACAAATGAATGAATAAACATTAGATTCCAAAGGCAATTCAAGACACACATAAGTACAACAATTATCTTCACGGCGCAAAAAAATCATTGTTCAGTGTGATTGAATTGCATGCAGTTGTCTGTGAGGCATTGCTTGCATCCAAGTGGGTGGCAAGCACAAGCAATTATATTACACTCTAGTGACTGAAGGCAATTGTTTGCCCCATTCAATAAAGATTATTTTCAATCCGAACTTCAATCTAGTTTAGCTTACGCCAATAATGAAGTGTTGAATGGTTGGTTACATTGCATTTCAATTTATTGAGTCGATGCATAGCTATCACATTGCTTGCATGTCTGTCCGGTCAATGTAGTTATTGATTGATTGATTATCTGTCAATTGGTATTCATTGCATCATTAGTTTTCAATTTGTCAAAAGTACTAAATGAAGCAATGGTCTTATGAATCGATGTGATAAATAATTCTAATTGAATGCTTGTCGTATACGATCAAAATATTCACACTTATATGTATGTACACACATACACGACATGTAACAAAGTATTATTTAACTGTGTGCTCAACTTATGTAATGATTATATTAATATAAATAATGATTATATTAATATAAATAATAGTCGTAACAATAAACATACGACAACAAAGAACTATTACAAAAGAAAACTCATTCGGAAGAGAAAATAAACAATGAAGTGAACCAAGCAAACAAAAGCGCAAGCAGTGATGTAACGAACGATCCTATTGGCTAGAATGACCCACTTGATTACACTAACAATGACATCATTTTGGCGCAAAAATAATAAACATCAAGAAATGTGGGCGGAGCTTATTTTTATTATGTGGATTACATCATTGAAATCTCTTCCTTCAATATAACATTACAATTTATCATTGGGAACTAGGCTATATGAATTTAATTATAATTTTCTAACATATTTTCTGAACATAATATATTCAGTGCTACGAACGTCAGATAGAAAAAAAGAAAAAGAAGTACCATAAAAAATCTTTTCAAAATCCAGACTTTGTTATCAGCGAGTAATCATAATTGAATGAAATCGTAACTTTTCCCATCCATAGATAAAGTTGGAACAATTGGCATTGTAGAGACCGGCAGATCCGAGGGATGGAAGGCATCAAGTTTTATCTGTGAGTGTGCTCGCCAAGGGAAGGCAACAGAACGCATATAAACAAACATACAAAAAGATTCGGGCTATATAAAGGCAAAGATTTTCTCGATAGAAAAGTTAAGCCAAGGACTAAAAGTTTGTCGGATGGTAAATAGTAGAGGATTTGCTGCAGATTATACTTCGAAAGAATAAATAATATATTCAGCTTGTCAAAAAATCAAATAAACGCTCACGTACATATTCACACACACTCATCTTTCCCCACTCACACACTCACTTCATTATATCTCACCCACCCACACACACACACACACACACATTCCCTGAAAACTATTAACCTTACATAGTCACGTGATCATAACTTAAAAACTCACAAATTGTTGTAATATATACTCACACATTTTCCCTCCATCACTCACACATCTTCCCTCACTCACGAACTCACATATATCCCCCCCCTCCCTCCCTCCCTCACTAACTCACACAGGTTCCCATCACTCACACATCTTCCCTCCCTCACATCTTCCGTTCTTCCCTCACTTACATCTTGCAAGCGAGAAAATAAAGTGAATAAATGTGAGTAAAAATGTCGTTGTGGAATATCGTGTCGGATTATTTAATTTCAACTCCGTCGGTTGTCTTCGATGATTTATCAACGTTTTTACTTCACACGAACGCAACTTTTTTTAAAACAATTCACGGTTCAATAAAAAAAAATATTTATATCTTAAAAAATGTAAACTTTTATTGTTTAAGCTTTGAATAAAATATGATAATTCATTGTAATCCTTCTTATATAAAATTAACCGCGCTTTTATATTGGTTTTAGGTTATTTGACCGATCATCTACATTGTCATTAAATCTTTTTCTAACTCTTCCTAAAAAGTATTTACTTGTTCAGGAATGAATGTTTCAAGATATAGAATTGCCTTACATGATGAAAACGAAAGCAGGGTCCTACCAAAACATATTGCGTGAAATCAGGTACAAAACGACCCAGCAATTCAAGCATAATTAGACCAAACAAATGAAATGTTTAATTGTAGCAATAACAGATGATGGAAAACATTAATTGCCATTAATGTTGGTTTAATCCATTTCCGCAATTGATTGCAAATGTTTATTTACACATCTTCACAAGGAAAGGTTGTTGTAAGATAACTGGATGGACAATAGCACAAGTGAGGTAAGCTCCATGTTATTTAAACGAAGGTTTGCCTTACTTGTGCTATTGTCGATCCATATTTTGCGGGAACATTGGTTTATAAAAAGCTTCTAAATGTATTTATTAATTATGCATAAATCAATTGAATTCAAATCCATCTTTACAACCTAGGAGATTATTCAGCATCTTCAACAAATGCTTACTCCGTAATCTTTAAACCAAAATAAATTCCATTTCATAACACAATGATTTAAGAAAAAAACAAGTCAATGAATTGAGTCTACAAAGAGAACACTTACTTATTTAGTTCGACTAAATGAAAATGAAAAGATAGTCCCATTGAAATAATTCCCCTCAGAATCTATAAAGAGAATACTTACTTATTTAGTTCGACTAAATGAAAATGAAAAGATAGTCCCATTGACCTGTAGGGTGTGAAATGACTTTAAACGGATCAACCAACCAAATAAATGGAAATAATTATGAACGACAAAGCATGGCAGAGAAAAAATAGAAAATAAAAACCAATGAAAATCGGAGGTAAAAAGATTGGATTTTGTATTGGAAAAATCCCGCCAATGGAATGAGGGAAACAAAAATAGAAAACATTCTCCAATGTATTTCAACGTTGGGTAATTTATTCCATTTTCTTCATCCCTTGTCAATTAGAACTTATTTATTCAACATTCCATTTGCAATGATAATAACAAGCAAGACCAATACAATAATAATAACAATTATAATAACAAGCAAAACTAATACTACAATAATAATAATAATAATAAAAACAATTATTCTATTTTAATAACAATAATAACAACAATTATAATAACAAGGAAAACTAATTTAACGACAATTCTAATAATTATTCTATTGAAATAAAAATAATAACAACAAGGAAAACTAATACAACGACAATAATAATAATAACAATTCTTCTTTTGTAAATGTTGTCTTTTTAATTTTAATGAAATGGATAAAACAAACAAACATTCATTCAATTCAAACAACCAAGAATATTTAATTACGAAATTCTGCAAAAAGTCGTGAAGTTAAAAAATGAAAATTTCGCAAATTTTAAAACCAATAAATAAATGAAAAAAATTAAAATTTTGCAGATTTTAAAACCAATAAATAAATAAAAAAAATGAAACAAAAAACATTGAATTTGTGTTCAAATTACCAATGAGAAAAATTGGACAAATTTATTTATAATTGAAGAGCAACATTCACAACGCCAGCAACTCTCTGGAGGATTTGCCTGTTTGTGCAACGTTTTTATTGCCATTATTGTGGTATTTATCATCACTATTAACGCCATCATCACTATTAATAATCATCACAGTTAACATCGTCATCATTGTTATGACAATGAAAATTACGGTAGCAATGTTATTTGTGATGATTAACTCATCACCACTATATTCAACATCAACATTAGTGTATGAAGTCTCTAGCAAAAATATTCTATTTTTCCAAATGAAAGATTTTCAACTTTCGCCTGATAAATTTTTATGTTAATTCAATGAAATACATTTTACAAAAATCCAAATCAAGATGAAAATTTTTTCTCAAGAGAAAAAACACAATTTTAGAAATAAAATCTCAATTTTATTTCATTAATGAATTAATTTCCATTCAAATAATTAGTTCAATAAATGTGTTAGTCTCTTCGTTAATCAATAGTTTCAACAAGTTATGATGGAATAAACAATCAAATTATTACATTTGAAAAAATTAAAATAATTAAATACTTTTTATATACAAACAAAAAATATTCCACCATGGCTCGACAATAGCACACGTGAGGTAAGCTCTAAATTATTTGAATGCGGGTTGCCTCACTTGTGCTATTGTTCATCCATGTTTATGTCATGACAATCAAAACAAAAAAGCGATTTTCCTGTTGGTATGAGATAACCTTACTTATAAAAACGTTAATGCCGATACAATGTTAGTTTGAACGCAATGTTCACAGCAAGTCTCGTGCACGGCGCAACAGAGAAGCATCGACAAAGAAAAGTTGACACATCATAAAAACATCGAACAAACACAATGCAATAAATTCTGTTCAAACAATATTCCATTGAATGCAATGACGATGCGATTTCAAACTCGTCAATCGTCACACAAACCAATCCACTGCGCACGCGCACAATATTCGTCTGGGAAGGTATGGAATGAATATTCATGTCGTGAAATAGACGATGGATAATGAAAAGTGGAAATAAATACATTTTGTATTAATCATTTTTTATTTTGTTTAGTTCTGAAATAGAACAGAAAATATGTCCAGTAAAAGGAATGCATTGCATGAGAGAAAACAAAGAATTATTTAGTAAACCGACTTAAGCCAGAGTTTAATGAAAGTAAAATTCTATTTGTTCTGTAGATATTATACAACAAAAATAAATATATCTAAATGTAAAACAAAGAAAACCACATTTACTAAAAAAAATAATATATTCAGTAATACATAAAGCACCTATATTCACAAACATAAATAATACAAATATATTCACAAATAACAGGAAAACAAATATTTTCACAAACAAAGAATACAAATATATTCACAAATAAAAAGAATGCAAATATATTCCCAAAAAAAGAATAAAAATATATTCACAAATAAAAAGAATACAAACATATTCACAAATAAAAAGAATACAAATATATTCACAAACAAAAATAAAACAAATATATTCACAAATAAAAAGAATACAGACAAAAAGTAAATAAATGAATATACAAAAGAGGAAAACAAATAATATAAAAGCCAACCATTCATTGGCGTTTTAAAAGCCAACATAATAAAGACATTAGCTGGTACATTGAACCATGGCTAATAAATAAGCGCAGTCGAATCCTCCAGCTAATTTAATCCGCACAAAATTGCCTTCTTCCGTCAATGGTTTAAATTATCCAGCAACGTATACTTATTAATTTAATATAGATGTTTAGTCGGTTGATTTATTTGTATTAATAATGATGTTAAGTTGTAATTAGTTTTTATTATAATGGAGCGTGGTTAACGATTTATTTACTTCCATGCCGTCAAATTATCAGTTGCTCCATTAACGATGTAATTTCTGTGTGTAAATAAACTCGGTTTTACAGCCTGATGATGAGTTGAAAAATCGAAAGCCATGTTTATCATTATCCATGAATAGTTCGTGTGCTTGTTTGTTCATCAATGTTTTTGTTAGTTCGTTCGTTTGTTTGTTTGTTCGTCAATGTCTGTGAAGGTGAATGCCCCAAACAAGTGATACTTCACCACTCCCTCCTCCACCTTCCGTGCCAAAGAACCAACAAATGATCTGGTAAAAGCGTCAACATAAAACGAAGGCAATTACTTTGTATCATTTTGCCATATTATTCAATTATCTCAAAGACATTCGTTCGTATCAACGTCTTAACACACCGCAATAATACATTCACTGAATGCATGGCACGACATTCACAGAACTCTAATCACTCGTTGGTGACTTTTGTGGAATATTTACAAGAAAAAAAAGAGTTAAAGAAGAACCGATGCAGTGAGATGGTTGAACCCTTCACCCACCACCCCGCCCTTCACCCAATTGAATCATTCGTTGAATTATGCAAATGTGAACCACGCCGAAGGGATGTGCAAAAGTACCATTTGATGCAACTTCACACAAAAAAAATTGCTTATCTAGCATTCAATTGCGATTGTGATGGGATGGGTTGGGATGGGATGGGATGGGATGGGTTGGGTTGCGTTGGGTTGCGTTGGGTTGGGTTGTAATGGATTGTATGGGGTTGAGTTGGGGGTTAGGTTGTAACGTTGGGTTAGGTTGCAATGGATTGTATTGGGTTGGGTTAGGTTGCAATGGATTGTACTGGATTGGGTTAGGTTAGGTGGCAATGGATTATATGGGGTAAGGTTGATTATGCTCAAGTTCGATGGAATAAATTGAAGACATACATCATTAACAGCGCATACATTTCACAACAAAAATATCAGATTTACGAAACCAAACATTTCTTACCAACACGAGCAGATAAATCCAAAATTTGGAAAACCAAAACTATGATAAGAGTCGCGTGGAAATATTTTCTTTTATGCGAAGATGAAATATTGGCAAAACATAAACTTTTAAAATAATAAAGATAAAGTCGTAAAAAAAAGTTCAAAGATTATTTCAATATTTATTTACTATTTTAACACATCATTAAATTGATTTATACTTTCTTAAACTTTACATTTATTTAAATTTAAACAAAACATTGAAATATTTTTACTTTAATTACTGCTTGTCAATTAGTTCATTAAAACCGATTTTTTATGTGACTAACAGGCGGACATTAGAATGGTGCTGACATAAATGTGAATAGTTAACCATCGAAAGTTAGAATCTTGAACAACGCCAACGTAATAGTATAACCACCTGGCCCTGTATCTAATTGTACTGTTTCTATTTATATATTTGTATGTTAACCCTTTAACGCCTGTAGGGACAAAGTAGTGGCAATTGTATGGTTATTTTCCATGCAAACTTCATTGTATTATAGACCTTAGGGTAATAATAATTCAGGCGTTAAAGGGTTAAGACTGAAAAGAATTAATCTTAGATAAAAACAAACACAATAATTGTGCAAGAAACAACAATCTATTTTCTCTCCGTTGTTATTATTACATTAAAATAATTTCAAAACATTTAGTTCAACAAAAAATCAGAAATGTTCCCACATCTTCAATGTCAAAGATTGATGGACAATTTAATTATATATTGTACATCTAGAAGTAAATAAGTTAATTACAACTATTCATCATTATTGCTTGTAACAATAATAATTTTTGGTTGGAATTTAATGTTCTTTTACCACCAACAACTGAAGATTGGAATATGACGCTTCAATTATCATGCTTTTCTCTTTGCAACTTATGGAAATATTCACGCATTTGTAGAATATATTTCGATCGACAATAGCACAAGTGAGGTAACCCACATTTAAATAAATCAACAATAGCACAAGTGAGGTAACCCGCATTTAAATAGCATAGAGCTTACTTCACTTGTGCTATTGACGAACCATTTCTACCAACACAATAATGACGTTTGCTTTGTAATTTTATATTATTGTAAAAATGTAAAACATTTGACTGTCCAAATAATTAATGGCATACGACTGAAATACATTGAAACATTTTGCAATAAACGATTTCAGTATTTTAAATAAAACAAATTAAAAAATATTTATAGGGTTAAAAACGTGTTATTGATAAAATATTTCAGTATTTTAAACAAAACAAATTAAAAAAAATTATAGTTACATGTGCTGTTAATATACTATTCAAGTATTTAATATTCACATCTTTTTAGGAAAAGTAAAGAAATGTTTTAAATTTTTTTGTTTAATGTTCAATATTAACGACATTGTTAATATTTTTAGTCACAACTATCTTCAACATAACAGGGTAAAAATACTAATTTGGCAACAAATTATAAAGAAAAATTTCCACATGTAAGAAATGTGAAAATCTTCTACAAGTTGTTTATAAAAACAAGGAAACCATAAAAATATAGATTATTTAATACCTTAAAAGTGTCAAGTATTTATCAAACAAATATGACAAAATTATTACACTTTTTGCGTCTTAAATCATCAAATTAATTAAATCTTGAACTCATTAAATTAAAAAATTTAATTTAATTTAAAAATAAAAACTAATTTAAAAATAAAAATTAATTTAAAAAAATTAAGAATTAATTTAAAAAAAATGAAAAATTAATTTACAAAAATTAAATGAAAAAATTAATTTAAAAAAAAATAATTTAAAAAAATTAAGAATTAATTTTAAAAAAATGAAAAATTAATTTACAAAAATTAAATGAAAAATTAAATAAAAGAAATTAAAAATTAATTAAATAAATTAAATTCAAAACTTAAAAACGAATTTTCAAACCCCAAACAACCCCCCAAAAAACTCGTCTTCTGCAACCACCATCCGAGCTGAACCTTGAAGACGGCGACGACAGATTTGACGGATCAGAGGTTGGAACCGGAAATGATTTTAGAGCAACTCATGCCAGTCATACAGGTAATGGAGTCATCAACGGACCAGCCGCCCTGGTTGGGGGATAGTTCGATACAGAGTGCTAAAAACAAGGGTTTTGTCCTTCAAAGATTTTTATCGTCCTTTTTAACCCAATAATTAGCACAAAGTGACCCTTTTGTGCAACAAAAATTTAAAAACGATCGAAGCCGATCAGAAAACAGACGTCCTCTTTAAAATGGAAAAATATTTTTAGCACCCTGGTTGGATAGTGGCTGAGGTGTCTCTTGAAACATAAAATTGCTATTTTTCAAATAACATTGTCACTTTATCACATCTGTTTCTCTTTATCTTAAACTTAACATATCCTCGGGTACAATGAACAACAAACTCGTGTTGCAAACAATGTTTGAAAAATTGTTCCTGGTTGAAATATTATTTCTTGTATTTATTATAAGAAAATCATCATAATCAACATTTATATTTTAAACCGTAAGAAAAACTTATTCCATATATTTATTATAAATGTCATGATAATAAACATTTATATTTCAAATCTTAAGAAAAAAATGTATTCCATATTATTCCATATATCTATTATAAATGTCATGATAATCAACATTATATTTTAAATCTTAAGAAAAAACATTCCCTGTATTATAAAAATCATGATACTCCACAGTTGAGCGGTGAACTCGACTGCAAAGTTAATACATTAACGAATATGAAGTTGTTGGATGTAATTAATAAATGGGATCATTTCCTCTTGTGATTCAGCCAACAACACGTCCTCCAACTTGCCCTACAACAACAACAACTACGACGACGACACATAATTGGATTTATGGTTCACCACAGACATTCATAATTACAAAGACACATGTCTCTGCTGAAATGTATTTACTTTGTTTAATAAAAAATATTTTATTGAAGAAAAATAGTTTAATAATTGTCAAATACATCAATAATAACCAAACAACCATTGTACTGTAATTATAATTAAAATGATTAAATAAAAAATACATTAGAGCAAATGAATACTTTAAATTATTAATTATTAAATTAAAAAAATACATTAAAGCAAATGAATACTTTAAATGATTAAATAAAAAATACATTATAGCAAATGAAGACTTTAAAATAGCAAATCATAAATGTGATATTTATCAAATTTTAACATTTAAATCTGTGGAAGAAAAACATTTGATACTATACTATCGTCTATAATTACATAATGATAATGACTCGGCAATATTTTCAAACATTTCATCTACTTTATTTCCAGTCATGTTGCTACTTAATATTGCCCTTCCAAAATTACAATAACTGATTTTATCAGAAATATTTTGTATTATTTGTTTATTCATACAAGAAGATTTGTATTTCTAAAGTGAAACAAATCGAAGCGGAATCCAACAAATACAAAGGATTGATGTATCTGTATGAAAAGCTTCTTTATGGAATATTTTGGTGTGATACATTTGCTTTGAAGAAAGTATTTCTTCAAATACATTTTTTGCAAACGAGAAAAAACAGAAAACATTTCAACACTTGCAAAAAAGTGCAACAACAATGCAAAATTACTTCTCCATTGTCCGTGAGTAGGCCATAGGCGACCGAACGACCCTAATTGACAATAACGGAATTATTGCGAATAAAACCACGTGCGAATTTGCGGCCGTAAAGCGGACAGCAAAGTCTGTCGGAATTACTTAACCGGGTTTTTATGCGATAAAAATGGTTGCCCAACCAATGGTGTTGCACCGCCAGAGAGCAAATGGTCGTTAATGCTGCAAATAATGTTGAATGATGTCGTTTCCATGCAAACATATTTTATTCATTGTTCAACATTGTTCGTCTTGATTTACATGTCGACGCCATTTTAACAATCTAAACAAATTCATATCATTCACTACACCAATGTAAACAAATTATATAATTCACTACACAAACCCCAAATTTTGTCCTTTTTCACATTGCGAAAAATACAAAACATTAAATGATTAACCTCAAATCTATAAGCTATAGTATTAGACCAGACAAATATGTCGGAAATATCAACTTAATCTGCAATAACTCATGACTTAACGAATGTGACATTGTTAAGGGACATACCCAAATAAAAAGAAAAACCTAACACCAGTATTAGGCCCAACAACGGCACTCGTGTAGACAGGATTGTGTAAAAAGGAAAAAAACACACAAGACGGACGTAATCCCTTGCATCGACTGGTCTGATGTAAGTCGGGTGTTGTATCATCTAAGCCGGACATTATTTATAGATTCCAACGAAGCTGGACTTTATTTACGATCGTTTAGGATTGGCGAAAACAAATCTTGGCGATAGAATATAGTTTGGTTTGTGAAGTGAATTCAATTCGGTTGGTTTTTTAGTCGTATCACTCAGGCCATTGCTGCAACACAAGGATACTCTCTGTGAGGTTATTTAGGCTGATATTTTGTTGAGGGGGGGGGGGTTAGGCTTTATTTATACATTCATAAATATTTGTTAGAAGTCATTTCCGAGATACTTTAAATATATTTGATTGTCAGATGTTCTATTTATTTATTTTTACACATGTCTTAGAATTAAAAAACTTTAAATTTTATCTCACATACTTTAAAAGAACGAGCAATTTAATAGCATAATACAAATCATAAAATATAAAGTAGTACAATATAAACACACATAGTATTTAGTAAATAACCTTTAATACAACCACTACATAACCAAACTCCAAGGGTTTAGCGGAGACATAGAACCATAGCTATGAATTCAACAAATCAACATAAAAATTTAATATTTCAATTCAAGTTTTAGATTTTTTTTTATTTAAAATACATACATCATTCCTATATATCATTCATTTATTTTAAATGGTTCTTTCTTTAAAAAAATGTTTAGTCTACTTAGAAAAGATCACAAGTTCACAAATAACTAACATTTCTAACAGCAATCAACAGTAACTCATAGAGCGGTGCCTTACGTCTCCCCTAAAAATATTCCATTTCAGTTTATTTTGGAGAAAACGTTTACAAAAAAAACAAAAAACAAGTACACTGCTTCACTTCGCTGGCGATTCACAACAAGTGATAGAAAGGTGAAAATCGGATCGCCTGAAACACCCATAAGTATGAAGGACACACCTGCTAATTACAAGGCTTGGTGGAGGAAATAGCTCTCGCTTGTTCAACGTACTATCACCCAAGAAATAAGAGTCCTTCGTAACTAAAAAATTGTGTAAATATTAAACTTTAGATTATTGTGAAACAGGAAATATAAACACATTTCTGCTATGCATTCAAAGCTAATTCATAAATTAATAATTAATATTTCATATAATGTTTCAGTTGACAAATATTTTCATTTATATGTGGTAGTAAATCCAGTTTTTAGATGGATAGAGGAAGACGAAATATGGAAGGTCGGTCAATAATCGTATCAATCCTTTCTGAATGTTTATTGTTTATGTGAAGATTAAAGTACATTGTTTATGTGAAGATTAAAGTACATTGTTTATGTGAAGATTAAAGTACATTTTTAAGTGAAACTAAAGTCATAAATCTGTTATTTTATATAGCTCAATGGTTTTAATTTTTAGCTAGGTATTACATTAGTTATGTTTTATGCATTAACATACCAAACTACATTAGGTATTACATTAAGTTATGTATTATGCTTTAACATTCCCAATTCAAATATTAATTACATAAAGTATTTTTTTATCACAAACAACTACTGAAGCAATGAAACGTAGAATTAAATTGTCAATTCTAAATGAACCAGTTGAGAGATATTCCAAGAAATAATTTACATACAAACCGAACGGATGTTGGTCGACATTAATTATCCCTAAATATCGAAGCCAACCAAGTGATAAATACGATAATAAATAGTTGTGATAATTTATTGAAATAAGAAACGGCGATAAAATCAATAAAAACATTATACGGAATAAGTGTCCTCATTATCATTTCAATTATCCAAATATGGATGATGAATAAACCTAATTTATGTCCTCACCTTTACCAGGTGTTGCCATTGTCATCGCTATAGTTCTTCTTGCAATTACTATTACTGTTGTTGTTAGTGATATTATAATAATTATTAGTATCATTATTATTATCATTATTATTATCATTATTATTATTATTATCATTATTATTATTAATAATGATATTATGATAATTATGATAATAATAATAATAATTATGTTGAAAACACACACTTTTAGAACAACAATGTTAGCTAATCCTTCCAAGAATTATTGTTTTCAATTTAGCTTCTAAGATAATGAAAAATGAAAGCAAGACAAAGTGCGCGCGCGCGTTAAATGTTTATTCGACTTTAGTGAAGTAATAAAAGAGGAAGTTTTAGGCGAGGGTAATAAAGGAGGAAATAAATTGGCAGTAAATCGAATATATTCGATGGAACAAATCATAAAGAAGTTCGGACGTTGGATTATCACAACAACGCTAAAGTTGACACTTAACATGATTAGTTGCCACGTCGTTTTATGGAGTCACATTTCACACCTAAGTGGACATTCGCACTTTCTGTCGGAAGGTTAAATGTGTCTTGAATGGAACGAACATTTTAATGTCTGTCGTGGTTTTGTTATAAGGAGTCGAAATCACCAAAGTTAGTTATGAATGTAACCTTATTGTATAGGAAGAACTCTACAGTGTAAGTGTAGTGTTGCCAGACAGGATAGAATCCGCGGCGTTAAAAAAACATTGATAAAACCTGAACAGCGATCCAATACACAATGGGAACCATTTGTGTGTTGCTAGACTACGGTGAGTTGCATTCTTCGACTTTTCATTTTAAGGAAAACCATCTACTATTTAACTTGACAAAACTGTGAAATATTTTTCTCACTCAAGCAATGAAATAATAATTTAGACAATACCCCTAAGAAAAGTACGAACGCGTACTAGACTAAATACGCACGTTTTTCCACAAAAACACTTACGTACGTATTTTGTGGATACAATGCACCAAATGATACACATTTTGTGAAGAAAACGCACTGTACATACATTTTTTAAATGTACGTGTGGTACGAGAGGGTATGTTTAAGTTCGCGTACGTACGTACAACGTATTTCTCCTGGGGGTATTCTATCACAATACATTGATCATTTCGGTTGGACCATAATTTTAATTTGTTTTCATCGGATCATGGCGCAAAAATTAAAGTACCATCCAAACATACATAGAAAGAACGGAAGTTTTTGTATGAATCAACATCTACACCATAGTCTTAATTACAATGTAACATTTAAATAATAGGGACGTGTTGTCCCATACTGTAAAACCATAAAACTTGATTCCAGTACAAACTAAAACATAATTTCGTCCTTAAGGTACACTTCAACCAGACGTGAAAGGGTTTGTCAAACATCTTCATAATAATAATTAACAAAAATTGAATTCGTCCTAAAAACAGAAGCGACGTCAGCATAATGAAATTATTTCCTTTTCGATGTAATAACGTCATAACATTTGCCATAAAACAATATCAAAATGGTTGATCAAATTGCGAACAACAAAGGACCGCTGCGTAGGCCTACATAAGATATTATTTAGTATTGTTGCGGCCACACAGACCTACCATAAAGACACTTTCTGCAGCGATAAACCAATTAACATCTTTTGCTCGTGTCACAAATGGCAAACTCGAAAGTTCTGTTGAAAATAATCGAATTTTAAAAAAAGATATTTCGTTTATGCCTACTTTTAAATAAACAAATGATAGCAATTTATCGATTGCTTAAATTGTAAAAATGTTTTTTAAAAGCGAATCTATACATATGAAAGCCAATAGCTTATTAACAAGTTTTACTATTTAATATATAGAACAAATAACTAAGTAAACCAAGAACCGAACGGTTAAAATGTCTCGTCACCATTCAGTAACAAACAAATGTCAATTCATCATACGACAGGAAATGTCATTTTTTAATGTAATTTACAAATACAAATTTATCGGAAATTACTTAATTAGAAATTTAAAAAGTAACAATTCAGCACAGAAAAATAATTTTCAATTTAAACATAAAATATTTATTGTAATTAATGTCAAGACTATTGACAGAAAGCGAGAAGCAATCAACGGTCGAACAAGTCAAGACAAAACGTTCAAAATAGGCCTAAAGACGCATTTTTTGGCCACCGAAAATCAAATAGGCTTGTCAAGCGAGAATTTAATTACCGCCAGAAATCACTTCGTAGGCATCTCCACAATTTTATTTGGCCCAAAAGATTACTGACCATCACGATGTCTTTATTGTTCACAGCATTTTGAATTTTCTTTATTTACTATGAAAATATTGATAATCAATGGTTGGCTGACATATTTAGGTTCACTCAAATAATCATCACTAAGTCAAATAGGTGTGTATGTGTGTGTGTGTTTGTGCGTTGGTTTTTGCGTTGGTTTGTGCGTGTGTGTGTGTTTGTGCGTGCGTGTGTGTGTGTTTGTGCGTGCGTGTGTGTGTGTTTGTGCTCGTGCGTGTGTGTGTGTGTCATGTGTGTTTGTGTGTGTGTGTGTGTGTGTGCGCGCGCGCGCGCGTGTGCGAGAGAGTGATACTGATTGTTGATACTGTATATGTAGACACAAAA